>PVJD01019916.1:0-10640 GCA_004026545.1 Mormoops blainvillei
AATTTGCATGGATGAATTCCAGGAACTCTCTTTCCATAAAAAGAAAAGAACCATCCATCTCTCAGAATGGTGAGCCTTCCCTTTCCTGAGTCGGCTTGTCCAAATAGCAGAGTCCAAGGGTTGAGGGGCAAAAACAGGGCTAGTCTGACAAAATATAAAAAGTGGAAGTGGCATAGATCCTGGGTGCGGCCCCTCCTCCATGAGGCTGGCTGCATGCCACATGCCACTCTCCTCTTGTTGGTTTCAGCCTTGTTTTTAGGAGCAGATGGGGAGAGGGCGGGGTGGGGGGGGAGGAATGGCGTGTGATTTGCAAACCTGAGAGACACAGACGTACAGGAAACACACAGGTCTGCCAAACTCTTGCTGAACAGGAGGGCTCAGCTACTAAGCTACCAGGCTCCCTGGAGAACCAGCTTTCTGCCCGGTGCTGTGCCCTCCAACAGGACAGGACAGAAAGTGTGTGTGTATGTGTGTCCACTCGCACGTGCGCACCTGCAGCGTGCATGTGAGTCCTCGCTCTTTGCAGGGACTGCCGTACTCTGTGCTCTCGGGTGCTTCCATCTGAGCTGTCCCTGGTCTGTGACGCTGGAACTGGAGAACACGGATGGTCCCTGCAAACCATTACTCTGCTGCTGTGGGGAAAATGAGTCCAGGGCAAAACCAACGTCCCCACGCTGTCTTCAGAAAGGTCTCGGCTTTCCCAGGGCTCAGGGTGTGGGGGCTAGACACTGCAGGGGCCATCCATTTGGGAGTCAGCTCCCAAATTCTCTCTGTAAAAATGGCTCTTGGGGCCAATGTGGCAGTGGTCCCCATGCTCGGAAGAGCCTTGTGTAAGGCAGCATAGGGCCGTGGGTAAGCAAACAGACCTGAGCCAACAGCCTGGTGTGAAGATCGGCTTTACCTTTCCGGCTGTGCGACCCTAAACACATTGGCTGATCCTTTTTTACCTCAATCTCCTCACCTCTAAAATGGGCATAATAACAGTGCTTACTTCATAGGGCTGTTGCGAGGATTAAATGAGGTCAAGCACGTGAAGCACTTAGAAAGGTGTCTGGCACAGACTTAGTACTATGTGAGGGTTTATTATTCCTCAGGATTCCTGGGGAGAGGAGCAAAAGGAGGGTGGTCAAGCAGGTGCGGCTCTGAGTACCCCACCCCTGCACCGATCTGCGAGGCCTGGCTTTGATGTGCTTTAAGCAGTACTTTGAGGGGCTGCATACCATTTTGTTTAAGAAGATTTGTGGCTCTAAGAGGTTTGCAGCCACTATGCTGAGACACTGACAGGAGCAGGCCTTGGAGACAGGTGCTCGCCTGCTTCTGGGAGGCTGAGAGGTGAGGAAGTCACAAGGAGGGCTACGGGTAGGCAGCTTGGAGTCCAGGGAGCCAACCCAAGCTCTTCTGACGTCAGTCGCCCTGTGGCCTGAAGTTGGCCCCTCAAAGGGCAGGCTCTGATGTGAGTGTGTTGATCACGTGAATAGGCAATTCACAGTCATGCAGATGAGGGTGGTCGTGTGGGGCTGCCCAAGTGCACCTTCAGGTAACTGTGTTTCACCCTCAGCCACCAGGGTCTGGAATTGTCCCAAGCAGCCGCAAGGAGTAAAAACCCAAGGGGTCAGCCGGGATAGGCCATCCCCACCTGCACAGCTCGCACTCGGACGGGCAGCCCTAAGGACCCATCTCTTCCTGCAGCAGAGTTTTAGGGGCACCAGCAAGTGACTGGCCATCGGGGACTGAGTCACCCGCTCCCCAGCCCCCTGCGCGTGTGATGGCGACCCCAGGCAGGCCCCTACTATTGTTTCCAGCCTGGGGAAACGGCAGGTGGAGATGGGGCTGATAAGAAGAGCTGACTCCGCCTCGCTCAGTTCTGGGTAAAAGTGCCTCCACCCGACTCTTCCCATGTCCCTCCTACTCCTCACCTCTGGTGCCTAACTCACTTTCCACCTGGTTTAGGGGAAGGAGTGGTGAGCTGCTGAGTGTGCAGTGGGGGGAGGGTGGGGTGACCTTGAGAGGTCATGTCAGTCATCTCTGCCACCAGGCAGAATCGGGCATGAACTGGTCTGGCCTGTGGGAATATCCGTGTCTGTTTTTGGCTACTCAGGAAAATGAAGACCGACTTCATGTTAGCTGCCCAAGAGAGAGGCCTGAGGGGAGGGTGGGGGAAAAGGATACACCTGAAGGGGCGGCTGGGGTGTCTGGGGGGCACTTTCAGTGAAAAGATCACTGAACTTGGACTAGAAAGACCTGGGCGCTAAGGTCTATCACTACTAGATTTTTCTGTGCCTCAGTTTCCTCATTTCTAAAATGAAATGGGCAACATCTACATCTCTAAGATCATAGATGTGAGGTTTCTTGGCTCACCCTAGAGAGCCGTGTGGATATAGGGGGTTAGAATGGTAAGGGCACCTCTTTTATCCCATCGTTGACCCCCTTTCACATCTGGAGAAACTGAGACTCAGAGCAAAATGACACATCTGAGATCCCAGGCTGGGCCCCCCTAGCCCCAGGTGCCATTTAGAGCCTCAATCGCGGCGGCCTTGCCCTGCCTGGCCCCAGCGGGTGGCCCTCTCCAGTCCCGCTGTGGCCTTGGCCCAGCCCTGAGGTCAGTGCAGAGGGGGATGTGGGGATTTCATGGCCTGGCTGTCAGAGGAACCACGCAGCCCGCCCTGGCCTCACCCTGATGGAGCACCGCATGAGGCCCAGGTCATGGTTATAGGCCTCCACCATCAGCACGTGGGAGGAGTCGTGCTCCTGGTCCAAGGGCCCTCACATCAGGAGCCTGCTGCTGACCTGGATCTGGGAGTGGTTGCCATGGCTACCTGTGTGGAGAGACAGGTGAGATTCATGGGCTCTGTCTTGGGGCAGCATCCTGGTGGGATCATAAGCGTAAAGAGGGGGGTCCAGCCCCCTAGAATGCCGACCCTGCCCAGAGGTCTCAGGAGCTGGGCGGAAGCCCACAACGGCAAGCAGGCCTCTGTCTCAGGCTGCCCTGGCCTGGCAGGCTTTGAGGGAGGCTGTAGAAACCGACTCCATATCCTCCTAATGGGAAGCCTGGGGGACCCCTGAGACCCCACACCCAGAGGTCTCAATGGACTCAGTATTTCAGAGGGATCTGGGCACTACAGAAAGATGAACCAATCCAAATTCTCCATGGGTGGTTGAAGCGAGGATGTGGTGGACATACTTGGGCTGGTCCAGCGCCCATTCCCATGTCTTATAGTAACAGCAGCTTGATTTTCCTCTGGGAATCCGCCCTCCTCCACTCTCACTCCATGCACTTTGTGACTCATTTTGGGAAGCTGGGGACACTGCCCTAGTGTCCAGGGCAATAACAATTTGGTCAAGGAATGGGCACATGATACATGTTGGGCCAAAGACACTCAGTCTCTGGGGAGCTTGCTGCTGAAGGCTGCCCTGGCCCCCAAGATCCCCCTCTGTTAAGGTGATGTCCTACCATGGGACATGAGGAACTTCAGGGGCAAAGCAACCAAACGCAGCACCCAAACTTAAAAGACATCCAACTCGGTGCAAATGATGGGGGGATGTCCCCGCTTCCTCCCTCTGGCCCGCCTGTGTGTACAGCACTTGGGGCTCCCACGGCTTCACCTCCCAGACCCCTGGTAGCCTAGAGAAGTGCTCCCAAGGGGGGAAGGGCCAGCCCCTTCTATTATGTCTGCTAGGGCAGCCCCCTCACCGTGAAGGACGCGGTACCACACACACCCAAACTCGCCCTCGTTGGCATCTGTGGCCTTTAGGTGAGGAAAAACGACGTAAGTTAAGTCTGAACTCCACCCCACATGGGGGGAAGAGGTGTTTTGAGTCCCTCCCCTTCCCTCCACACCACCCCTGTCCTGTCCTGATGAAACCTGTGCTTTTCTGCAGAGGCTGGGGTGTGGGATAAGAGAGGGACGCGTCTTTCTTTGTCATCCCCCAGGAGGACACCTGACCATGTCTCCACACTTCCCTGTCCATGGCAGGGGACCTGCCAGCTCTGTTCTCTTGTTGCAGAAAGTGAAACCAGGAAAGACTCATGCAGCACCAGGAGTAACGAAGGGAAAGTTTATTGACGTATGCGGGCCCAGTGGAGTACCCTCTCACAGCCTGGGCCCAGAACAATAGTTCCACATTCTTTTTATGTTGGGCCAAATGGGGAGGGTCTTGGGAGGCATGGTACAGGTCTGAGGAGGGCCCTGGGAGGTGTGGTACAGATATTTGGCATGAAGGGGTTTACAGAGAAAGGAAAGAAGCATTTCCAGCATTAGTCAGGGCAAATGGCATTTCATCTTTGATATCTCAGCCTTGATTTCTTCTACACTCTCATCCCCCCACCAGGTTCGTGGGGAGGATGAGGAGAAGGTGGGCGATGCGTCCAGGCTTGACTAGGTCATCTCACACTCCCACAGTTCCCTCCTTCTGCCTTTTAAGCTCCCAGGAACCTCACTCAGGGCAGTGGATTGCGTGGCTGCTTGACTGGGTGGCCCTGGTCAGGCCACAACTCTCTGGGCCTCAGTTCTATCATCTGAGAGAGAGGGGCTGGATGAGATGACTCCTCAGTCACCTAACAGACTTCGACAGTCCACGGAACGCTCCTGCTCACTTGAGGTTGTGCAGAGGATGCTTCTTTTGTGGTCAAGGGCTAAGGGCAGGAGGAGGAAGCTAAATATCCCAGCTAGGGCTCCAAAAGAGGGAGTGGGCCCTAAGCTCAGGTCTTAGGCAGAGCCGCAACTTCCCTAGTTGTGTTGTCTCCTAGGAACTTGGGGTTCCTTGATAGAGAAGCTGCAGCTGCTTAAGACTTAGGCTCCTAAAGAGGCATCTGGTTGCCAGGGAAGCTCTGGTCTCTGAGAAGAAAGAAGGTTGGGAGATGAGTGTGTCTGTGCACGTGTGTGGGGGTGTGGGGTATGTGGGGGGAGGTTGGGTGTGAGGGAGTGTGAGGTGTGGGGGTATGGGGGGTATGAGGTGTGTAGAGTGTGTAGGTGTGTGGGTGGGTATGAGGTTTGTGGGTGTGTGGGTGGGGATGTGGGATGTGTGTGTTGTGTGGGGGGGTGTATAGTGGTGTGTGGTGTATAGAGAGCCACTACCTGGAGGGTCTCCAAGGGCCCGACCAAATTGCAAGGAGTACAGCTTTGGCTGTCCCTCGATGTTAGGCTTTCTGAACCCTGTCCTGTGATCTCTTTGACTATTGAAAATGTCTCTCACTCCTCACTTCTGTAGCCGCCTTCAAAGGGAAAATACTTTTCTAGGAAGTTGAAGGAAAGCCCTGGAAGGTGAGAGGCCCAGGGACTTGGGAGGGGTGGAGGGGCCTCGAGGCCCATCTCTCTGCCTGTTCCCGCCCCGCTCCCCCATGGCAAGCCCTTTTCCCTGGCAATCTGGAGGCTGGCAGACACTGAAGAGCAACCAGCTGCCTGCTTCAGACAGCACCATGCACCTGTCCAGTGGGGGAAGGTGAGAGCCATAGGGCTGCAGAGGCATTGAAATCTTCCCCCTGCATCCTCCCAGTGCTGCCGCCCCTCCAGAGGGCTCCAAGGGGACAGGCTGGGGTGAGGCCCTGGGAAGGCTCAGGCACACAGTTCTCCTCTCCTTCTCCCAACCCAGTTGCCATCCCCGCCCTCTGGGGTGTCCCCTCCCCCAAGAAAGAGCACAAACTCTTCTAGACAAAGCCAGGTCTAGCAGGACAGTGAAGGTACACAAACCACTCTGCCCAGCCTGGCTGACTGAGGGACACTGGGCACTGCAGAGGCTGGGGAAGGTTGGGGTCACAGGTGGCACCAGGGGCTCCTTGGGTCCCCTTTGGACAGCTGAGAAGACCCTCACCCAGCCCAGGACTGCGGAGGGTGGCTCTGAGGTCAGTGCTCGGGGGACTGCAGGAGAAGGCCTGATGAGGAAAGTGGGGGCAGACCCTTGCTGGGATACTGGGTCGGGGGTGCTTGGACCTGGGGGAGCCCTGTGCTTTTGCAGAGAGTGGAAACCCTAACGAGAGGCAGAGGCTAGCCTGAGACCACACAGCAAGATGCGCTCTGTTCACAGGCCCTGATCTATGGAGTTCTGAGGCAAGAAAGAAGGTTCTAGACTAAGCTTACAGAGCTCTGTCCAGAGCGGGTCTGCAGGGGTGCCCTGGACTCCAGGAGTATGGGAGACTTCACCTGCCCTCAAGGTGATTCCTCACCTTGTCTGACAGAGGCCTCCTTTTCCAGAACAAGCAGGCCTGCCTGGTCAGGGGCATCCAAGGGCCTGGCAGCTGGCCTGGCGTGTGTCCCAGGGAGGGTGGCTTGCTGTTTTCAAGCACTTTGGACTCTCTTGCTTCCAAGGGAATTACTCTGATGCTTCGAGCCTCATGGATCTTTTTATTAAAGTGCTTCCCCGAGGACTGAAGCCAGGACCCGCTTTGCTCGCTTGATAAGGTTGGCAGACCCATGTGAATGCCCTGAAATAACAGGAGGGCTAGCAGGGTGGAGACTTCTCCCACTTCAGACTTCCCTTTTCGTACTCCCAGCCACACACAGCCCCGGGCAGAAAAGAGGGACAGCCAGTTTCCTTCCCATGGGAGACGGTGGTGGGCACACCCCATCCCCCTTCCCTGCTCAGATTCAAGGAAGGACCAGCCCACACATGGTTGCCTGCTGGAGCGCTCTCTAGGCGAGCCTGCGAGGTGGAGGTCCTGGGCAGCTAGACGGGCATCAGAGTTTCCAACTGGGAGCTGGGAGGGGTCCCGCTCTGCCTGGAAATGCTGGAAGGAGCGGTGGTGGGGAGAGGTTGGGAGGTGGGGTGGGCTGCACTGGGTGCCTTAGTCTGCCAGGCACAGCGCAAGGCTGTGGCCAGAAAGAGGCTGGCCGAGAGCGCCCCGAGCCAGGCCCTCCGGCTGTTGAGTGCCTGTGGCGGGGACGAGGGGTGGGGAGGGTGAACGCGGGATGCCCCTGTCCCCTTCCTCCTGCCTGCTGACATGGACTCTCGGCAGCCGCCTGCAGCAGGTCCTGCTGAGTGCAGGTGCAGACACGTGGCTGTGAGTCAGACGGGGCTGCAAGTTGGGGAAAGAAGGGACTCAGCTCTCCCCAGTCTCACCAAAGTCTCCAAGATCAAAGAGAAATAAGCGCTTATTATTGCGCCATCTTTGGGGCTTCCTGTCCTGTGTTTGTAGAAATGAAAGATCACAAATGCTGTCCAACAAAGCTGAATGTAGCCCGCTTATGTGTCTTCTTTGACCTGCTGTAGTGTTTAAAATATTTTAAAATCCACTCCAAATTGTTTGGAATCAAGTTCATTTGGTCTTTGTATTCTTTTTTCTCTGTCTCCCTCCCCACCCCCTCTCTCTCCCACTCTCACGTTAACCAAATTTGAATCAGTTGCCAACATTTAAACATCAGGAAAGTTTGCCCAAAAATGCAGGTTCCTGGCTTCTCTTGGAAAACCGGGAGAGCCGACGGCACTGGGCCTGCAGCCTGGTATTCCATCAGCCTGGCCGAAGCCCCTGCTCCTCCTCGACAGCATTCTCCAGGTAGACCTGCCCCCTTGCCTCCCAGCCCACCTGCCCACCTGTCTTTGCTCACATGTTATCCACCACTCTGGCTCTGTAAGCCTTTTTATTTGTAACCAAAAGCTCAGCCTCATCTACAAGGACCACCTGCGCTCCTCCCTCTAATAGGACGGTCTTCAGTGGTAACAGGTGACGAGTGTTTGTGTGGCGTTCAAGCCCCACCTTGTCGACTCTGATGTTGTCTGTGGTTTATTTTCCACCTGTTTTCAGGGCGGCTCAGGGAGCCCTGGAGAGGGTGGGGGCCAGAGGGTTGGCAAGGCTGTGGGGCCCGGAGTCAGGAAACCCGGGTCTGGCTCGCGGTGTGCCCTTGGGCTTGGCCTATGCTTGTTTGCGCCTCGTTCCTCACTTGTCATGGAGGGCCAGCTTGGATTTTCTTGGGAAGCACCAGCGGGAATGCCCCTGGGACCAGGCAGGTGACATGAGGTGTGCAGTGGGCCTGTGGGGAGTGTGGGGAGCTGGGGGCAGTGCCCTGTCCGAAGGAGGCAGTGGCCACTCAGCCGCAGCCACCAGGTACCAGACACAACTAGCCTCATGTTGCCAGTGTTGAAATCCTGAAATTTCAAGAGATGCCAGACATTCAGACAGTTATGTGAAGTCTCCTGTTTCTGTTTGTTCGTGGTTTTAAAATCACAATTTAAATGTATAAAAATACCGTAAGAACCAAACGAAACATGCTGGTGGACCCCCCATTTGCAGCCTTGGCATCAGGCATCAGGTGATTGCTAGGGTCCTTGCTGGCTCTGGCATCCTGTAATCTGCAACGCACCCCCGGTCACGGAGCAAGTTATTGATGGAGTCGGTCTCAGATCCCAGGTTTTCAGTTCTAAGATTATTGTAATTCATGAGAATTGATTTTTAAATGCTGGAAGGCACTGCCTTTCTGTCTCCTCCATGACAGTCGGGCAGGGAGATACAGCAGAAAGAGGCCCTGAGTTCAGGCCCAGCTCCATCGACTTTCCGCTGTGTGAACTTGGCCTGTCACCCCTGGGGGCCTAGCTGCTCTGGCCTGTAAAGTGGCTGTGGTGCCGTCTGCCGCGAGGTTAGCAGTGCCCAGCCCCCATCAATGTTCCCCTCCGCAGCCCTGGGTCCGGCTGATTTGCCTCTGAGTTTCTGTCCCACCCCTGCCGCAGGGGCCAGGAGCACAGCGGGCCCCAGCCCCTTCATGACCCCTGTCACCCCTCACACCACACTAGGCATTCTACCTTTTTGAGTGATTGCTTCATAGACTGGCTACCTGTCAGAGCAATCACATCGAGGGTGGGCTTCTTGGAATCCCTAACTCTTATCCTCTCCTCACAGAGCCAGGCTCCATGCTTTGGTTGGGTCCCACGTTTGGAGAAGAGGCAGAAGGGGTCTGACTGCTGGCCAGGGTCATCTCGGGCTCACCCGTGGGGCTGCCTGCCCCACCCTGCTGTGGCCCACAGTGCGGCTGGCCAGGTCTTCTCCGAGAGTGGGTTCTAGCTCACTGCTCCCCAGCCCCAAAGCCATCGCTGGCTCCCTAACGCAGGCTGGATAAAGCCAGGGCTCCTCAGTCTGGTGCGCAATGCCCTCTGGGAACTGGCTCTGAGCTATCTCCCTAGCCTTGTCTTGACCCAAGACACCAGGCAAACTGAACTACCTGTCCTCCCCCGGCTGTGCCTTACCCTTCACAAGACACCCCCTCATTGAAGCCCTCTTTGCTCCCCAGCTGTAAGTCACTTCCTGCCTGGAGCTGCCCCTACTCTTTGCAACCCTGGTGGGAGGACAGGGATCATGTCCCTTTGGCAGTGTGGGTCGGCCTTGTCAATCCACGTCTTCTCCCTCACATGAGCCTGGGAGACAGAGTCCGGCCCCTCACTCTGCCCCACTAGCTGAGGCACGGGCCTATGGGGCTCTGTTTCCTGAGCGAAGGGAGGTGCAGCCTGGGTACCTCCCCATACCCCCAAAGCCTAAGGAGCCCTCTTCCTCCCTCAGAGGCCCCTGGAGGGCAGCCTCTCTCCAAGCAGGCCCTGTTGGAGAGGCCCACTCTGCCTTCCTTCCAGGTCAGCATGTCAAAGAGTGAGTCCCGCTTAGACAGAAACTTACTTTCGGGAGAATCTCTAGAGCCTGAATTTTCCCTGAGAAATGGGGAGAAACAGGGCTGCCCTGTATTACTGGCAGGGTCTAGGGTTTCAGTCTGGGTCATGTTGTGTAACAGAAACCAATTCTTTGGGTTTAGAAAGTGGGCCAGGCCTTCTCCCAGTAGGCTGTTACCCCTCCCTTCCAGCTTGTTACCCTTGTCCTGGTCCCCTTCCCGAGACATCCCAGGAGGAAATCCTCCTGCAGCCAGTCACCCACGTCACCCCCCGGCTGGGCGCCCTGCTTGGCCCCAGGGGTTCTCCGCCTGGAAACTAGGGAGGGGGCGATGTTGCCCTGAGGCCTGAAGGAGAAGGAGAGGCTGGGGACGGGGTGGGGGCTCTCAGAGGCCTGGCCATAACCCCAGGAACATTCCAAGGCTGGCCCTGGAAGACCCCTCAGTGAGCCAGGGTAGCAGGCATTCAGCTAGGGGAGAGGGGTCCTCCGAGCCCCCAGGGGTGGAGACCTGGAGGGAGAGAACCTCCTCCTTCCTCCTTCTGGAACCAGCTCCAGGCCTTTGCAAACCCCATGATTTTCTGGACCCTGGGGTCAGCATCTTGCTCCCCCGACCCTTTCCTGCCTCCCTCCTGGTCCCGATGCAGGGTGGCGGGCGCACTCCCAGCCTCCCAAGCCCAGGACCCGCCCCAGCGCACAGGCCCAGATTTGCAGTGTTCATCTCAACCTCCTAGTCAGAACCCCTCACAGCTGATGAAGAGCGTAATTGATCCCTGGCCTCCCTCGCCGCCCAGCCCTCGTGTTCAGGTCCTCGCCATTCTCCCAGTAAGCCTGCTCCCTTTCTTCTTGTGCCTGTTACTTCCCAAGAGGGGAGCTTCGGCCAAGGGCCCCACGAAAGCCGCTCTGTTCTGGGCCTCCCTGGACCCTGGCTCTCTCAACTCCTTTCTGGGAAACTGTGACATCGCCATCTCCTCCCTGCTCCAAAAGGCCCATCTGGGTGGGGGGGCAAGGAGGGAGCTGTGGGGAGGAAGGGAGAAGAGGGGGTGCCAAGGCTTCTGATTTTTTT
>PVJD01019917.1:0-10636 GCA_004026545.1 Mormoops blainvillei
GATTATCTTCAACTTATAGGTGAGATCATACCGTATTTGTCTTTCACTGCCTGGTGTATTTCACTTAGCATAGTGCTCTCAAGTTCCATCCGTGGTTTTGTTTTGTTTTGTTTTGTTTTTCGTTTTCTTTTCCCAATAACTAATAATGTTGAAAATATTTCATTTGCTTATTATCTAATCATATATCGTTTTCATTAATTTGTTCAGATATGCCCAGTTCATTATTGGGTTGTTCAACTTATAATTGATTGATTAGGGTGTTCATTATAATGTTAAATGAAAGTAATAACCACGAGCATCGTTATGTTGTTACCAATCTTAGGGGAAAAACATGTGTTATTTCATCATTGATATATTAGCTATAAGCTTTTCCTCTATAGGTTTTGTTAGAATAAGAGAGTTCCTTTTATATTTTTAGTTATCTGAGATTTTGTTTTCTTTTCTTATCAATGGGACTAAATCTTATCAAATGCTCTTACATTAACTGAGATGATAACGAGGTTTCTCTATTTTAGACTGTTAATATAATGAATTGTATAGGTTGAATTTTGTATATTGAATCAATTTTGCATTCCTATGAACATCATTTCCTCATGATGTATTATCCTTGATATATGTTTCTTGACTCAATTTGTAAGACTTCTTTATGGATTATGTGTATTTACATGAAAGGCATTCATCTGTTTCCTTTATGTATAATATCTTCTCTGGTTTTGGTATCAAGATAGTAATCTAAAAAGTGTTCCTAACTCTTGTAAATTTTAAAAATATTTGTGTAGAATCGGTATTATTCCTTCCATAAATATTTGGTACTATTTATCAGTGAAACCATTTGGGCCTGAAGTTTTCTTTGTGTAAAGGTTTTTAACTATTAAGTTACTTTTTAATAAATAAAATTATTATTTGGTTTATTGTTATTTTTCTTCTCGATTGAGATTCTAGTATACACATTTCAAAAAATTTGTTTATTGAAGTTATTGTTAGAGAATGTTCATAACATTCCCTTAATCACCTTTTAATGTCTCTAAGATCTGTAATCATGCCCTTTGCTGGTAATGGTTTATCAATTTTATTATATGTAAATAAGTAGTTTTGTATCTGTAATTTTTCTATTGCTTTCTTTATTTTGTATTTTAATGATTTATACTCTTGTTATTGACTTCCTCCTTTCTTCTTCCTTTGAGTTTGATTTGTTATTATTTTATTTTTTATATTCCTAAGGTGCCGATGTTAAGTCTTTCTATTCCAGTTGGGTATTTTGGAAATGGTTTTGGAGACCCACAAACTGCAAGATGCCCCAGAGCTAAAAATCAATTTATCAAATGACCTCCATAACTCCTACTCTAACTGAAAGACCAGAGTGATAATTTGGGTCCCCTGGAATCAGTGTCAGTTCAGAGTCTGTGTCCAGTATTCCTCAAAAGATCAGATTATTTCCTTTTTGCCAATGCACAGTCACAGTAAAAGGCTGTAGGTCTATTTGGGAAAGTCTAGGAGAAAGATAAACAATGTATATTTTCAGTAGTGTACGAGGTTTTTCTTCAAGGAGACAGCCTGCCTTTCATTCAAGGGTTTTACAGTCTATAAACTGATTCAAGTCTGGGAATTGAATGAGATATCACAACACTCTGTATTTATAATTCCAATCAGATTATTTTCACTTGACCTAGAACTTTTTTTTGCTTATACAGATCTAGTAAGAATATAATAGGCTCCCTATCTATTTCACTTCTTGGAACACTATTATTACCTAACCAATGCATAAGCCTGCAAGTGTCAGATTGCTTCTTTTGCTCTACTGTCCTTAAAGTAACCGCACCCAGTTTCCTTTGGGAGCTTGTACCCCTCATTTGGCCCCTGCCTTCGTGGAATCCAATTACTCTCATTGAGCTTAGCTTCTATAATTGAGTGGCTAGGAAATTTCTTCTGTATAGTCTTACTTTCTGAGAAGAACAATCACAGAGATCTTCAGAGATGCTGAGGCTTTCCTCACTAATTCATTTCTCAAATCATTGGTGGCAGATATGTCTTCTGGACCCTCTCAGTGTGATCGAATTGGTTTTAACTGATAAATCCACTCTAACATTCCGAATTCCCTAAACTTCTAAATCTCTCCTCTATATTAAACAAGGAATGTTAGGCATTTCCAATAAGCTCACCAGGGTCCTTTTGCTCCATGTTGCAGCCAAACAATCAAATAAACTGTTAGAGCCCTTTCGAACTCCTGGAACTGAAACATTAAATGAAGAATCTTTGCTTAGTGAGTGTGTATGCATAAATTTGTATTGACCCAACTTTATGTCCTTTCCACCATTCCATTATCCCACACCTTAAGTGTCTATCCCCATACATATTCTTCAGAATTCTGCTTGTAAAAAATTAGAAAACTCAAATAGTTTTTTCAAGGGTAGTACACAGTATCATGAACCACAATTTGTTATCTCACCTTTAGTGGAATGATATTACTTAAGCCTACTTATTATATATCTAGAAACAAGGCCAGGTGTGTTTTGAGGAAGATCAGAATCATCTTGCATGATAACAGCATCAGGAAAGGAAATATCATTTCCCCTGGCAATGCAGAGTTAATTCCCTTAGATTCAGGTGGAAAGGCTCGTGCAACACTGGATGGAGAGTTGGGTACCATCATACTTGGAAAATTGCTTATACTAGGGTTGGAAAACACCTCCCTTTGTCAAAAAAGGCACATCAGAATTTAAGGGCTCCTTATCCCCAGCTTTGTCAGGATTTTCCTATATGTCTCAATCCAAACTTACAGGAATCCATTCTTTCCTAATTAATATCCACACTCTAACAGTAGACACCCTGTGAAGCTAAAAGTTCAATTTGCGTTGCAATTCAACCAATTGTAGAATGAGGTTCTGTGTTTGATTTTCAACAATTTTAGCCCTATATCTATAGGAGATAAGGCTTTCCATCAGAACAATAAATGATATTATGTTCCTTAGTTAAAACCACTTTCAAAAGTATCATATTCAGAGTGACAGAGATACTCGTCTCTTGTAAGTGGTTCATTAGGACTATCCAATACTAAAAGTTTGAAAACAGTTCACATCATGGACTATCAGTATTCTTTTTACTACTGAAAATAGAATCATTGACATCTTTAATTCAAATCAGATTAGAGAGACAATACCAGAAATTTCAGAACTAGTTCAGAAAACAAGCCCTTGAAATTTCATTCCTTCATAACCACTGCATGCTAGTCAGGACTCTTCAGAGAAATAATAGGAAACGTATATGTGTGTATGTATATATATGCAATAGTAATTAGTTCACATCATTATGTATCCCAAGAACTCCACAATCTGCTTGTCTGAAAACTGAAGAATCAGAAAAGCTGTTAGTGTAATTCATGGCGAGTTTGAAGTCCTAAGAACCTGGAGAACCAATGATGTAACTTTCAGTCTGAGTCAAAATGCCCAAAAATCAAGGACCTGGGGTTTAAGTTCCAAGTTAGTTCAAGAGTCTGAGAATAAGGAGTACTAATATCTGAGGGCACAGGAAGATGGTTGTCCCTGGTCCAAAAAAATGTTTTTTCTCTGCCTTTTTCTTCTATCCACATCTTCAACTGATTGGATGATGCCTATGCATATTGTTGAGGGAAATTCATTTTACTTGGTATACAGACTAAAATTCTAATATCTCCTTGAAACACTGCAGAGACACACCAAGAAAGTGTTTTATTAGACATCTGAGCATAACTTAACCCATTCATGTTAAGACATAAAAGTAACCATGACACTGGGTCATGTGGTAGTTATGTGATCTTTTGTTACCACCATACTGTTTTTATATTGAATGCATCATTTTACATACACACCAGCAACACACAAGAGATTCGATTTCTCTACATCCATGCTGACACATGTAATTTGTTTATTTTACAGTAGCCATTCTAATAGGTGTAAAATGATATCATTGTGATTTTGATTTTCAATTACCTAATGATTAGTAATGTTGAACATATATTCATGTACTTATTAGTACAATTAATACTATGTGCATATGTACAATATATACAATTAGTACATATTTTCATGTATTTATTGGCAATTTATGTATGTTCTTTGGAGAGGTGTCTCTTCAAGTCCTTGTCTCATTATTAAAATTAGTTTTTCTTTTACTTTTGAGTTTTAGAGGTTCTTTTCATATTATGGATAGTAATTCATTATTAGATATATGATTTGCAAATATTTTCTTCCATACCTAGGGTTTCCTTTTACTTTATCATTGAAATGTTCTTTTCTGTTTAATTTTTTAATAAAGATCGAGGGCTATTGTTAATTATTCTCAAAATATTTGTAAGAATTCACCAGTGAAACTACGCAATCCAGGGCATTCAATGCTGGGAAGTATTCGATTAGTAAATTAATTAGCTTGCTCATTATGGTTCTGTTCAGATATTCTATTTCTTCATGATTTAGTCCTGGTAGGTTTTACGTTTCTAGAAATTTCTCTTTTTCTACTAAGGGATCCAGTTGGTTGGCATATTATTTTTCATAGTAGTTTCTTATGATCGTTTGTACTTCTGTGGTCTCCCATGTAATATCTCCTTTTTTATTTCTGAATTCCTTTGTTTGAGTCTTCTCTTGTTTTCCTTATTTTGTCTAGTTAATGTTTATCAGGTTTATCTTTTTTAAAATCTGTTTTGTTAATATTTTCTATTGAGTTTTTAATCATTATTTCATTTATTTCTGCTCTGACCTTTGTTATTTTCTTCCTTCTCTTCACTTTGCGATTGCTTTTTTATTTCATTCATTTCCCGATTTTTTCTCTTAATTGATTTTTCTCCTGATTAGAGCATAATTTTCTGCTTCTTCACACGGCTTTCATTGTTTTAATCAGATGGAAGACATAAACTCTACATTGCTGGGTGCTAGATTTTGTTATATTTCTTTAAATAGTGGCAGACTTTGTTTTCTTAAGCAGTTAAGTTCTTGGGGTTACTTTTAGCCTTTTAAGCATTACCTTTTATGTTTGGCTAATGTATAGCATTTGAATTTTTTAGTTTAGAGCTAATTTAGCCCCCATACTAAGTGTACCCAATGCCACATGTATTGCAAGTTTTTTTTCACTCTGGATAGTCAATGCATACATTATTCTCAGTTTCTTTGTAAGCTATGGTAATTGTTCAGCCTAATGCTTTGTGATGATTCTTCCTCTGGCTTGAAGTAGTTCCCTTCTCATGCATTCACAGAACAGTACATAGCCAAAGACTCATAGGGATTCTTTGGAAATTTTAAAAGTTCTCTCTCTTTCTCTGGCAGTTCCCTTTTCAAGGACTTTGCCCACATAATGTAGTTACATTGGCCCATCTAAACACTGAGCCCATTCTCTTCCACATACTGAATTTGATGCCCTATGTATAAGTTCCTATTCCCTATGTTCCTTTCTGAAAACTTCTTTCTGGTAATCATAAGGCTCACCTTATATGCTTCACTTTATCAAAAATCACTCCCCCATGCTGCTTATTGTCTATTAAAACAATTATTCATATTTTTCCAGATTTTCTTGCTGGTTAAGGCAGGAAGGCAAATCCATCACTTTTCCAGACATATATATTTTTTATTTTTTTAATTATTGTATTTTTCCATTATCATTTAACCCCTTATACCCTGTTGTTCATGTCGCAGAGTCCTTTTTACTTTTTGCTAAATCCCTCCACCCCTAAACCCACCCTAACAGCTGTCATTCTGCTCTGCATCTGTGAGTTTGTCTCGTTTTACTTGTTATTTCAGTTTGCTCATTAGATTCCACATGTAAGTGAAATCATATGGTATTTGACTTTCTCTCACTGGCTTATTTCAATTAGAACGATGTTCTTCAGGTCTATCCATGATGTTGCAAAGGGTAAAATGTTCTCCTTTATATGACTGAATAGTATTCCATTGTGTAAATGTCCTATAGCTGTGTTATCCACTCATCTACTGATGGGCACTTGGGTGGTTTACATACCTTGACAATTGTAAATAACACTGCAATGAACATAGGGGTGCTTGTGTTCTTTCAAATCAGTATTTTGGGCTTCTTCAGATATATTCCCAGAAGTGGGATAGCTTGGTCAAAAAGAAGATCCATTTTCAATTTCTTGAGGTATCTCCATACTGATTTTCTCAGTGGCTTCACCAGTCTGCATTCTCACCAACAGTACAAAAGGATTCCCTTTTCTCCACACCCTCACCATCACTTGTTCTTTGTTGATTTATTGATGATAGCTATTATGATATATGTGAGATGATATCTCATTATGGTTTTAATTTGCATTTGTCTGATGATTAATGATGTTGAGGATATTTTCATATGTTTATTGGCCATCTGTATGTCCTCTTTGGAGAAGTGCCTGTTCAGGTCCTCTTCCCATTGTTTCATTGTATTGTTTGATTTTTGGTAATGAATTTTGTAAGTTCTTCATAAATTTTGGATAGTAACCCCTTATCAGAACTATTGGTGAATATGTTCTCTCATTCCATTTTTAAAAACAAAAATTGTCGATGGTCTCTTTTACTGTGCAAAAACATTTTTAATTTTTTTTAAATTTTGGAGTGTTTTTTTAAACTGTTGTTCAAGTACAATTTGGACCATTTTCCCCTTCCACTCCCCTTGCCCATCCCATCTCCACTTCCCACCCCTGATTCTATGTCCTTTTGGCTTCGTCTATGTGTCCTTTATACATGTTCCTTGATTACCCTTCCTCTGTTTCCCCGTTATACCCTCCCACCTCTCCTCTGTTCACTGTTAGTTTGTTCTTCACTTCAATGTCTCTGGTTATATTTTGCTTGCTTTTTAGTTTTTTTGTAATTCCACTTACAGTAAGTTTCCACTTACAGGTTATATCATATGGTATTTGTCTTTCCCCACCTGGTTTATTTCACTTAGCATAGTGCAAAAACCTTTTAGTTTGATGTAGTTCTATTTGTATATATTTTCTTCTGTTTCCCTTGCCGGGGGAGATATATCAGACAAAATATTATGCAGAGTAATGCTTAAAGTTTTACTGCTTATGTGTTCTTATAGGATTTTAATGGTTTCTGGTTTAAAATTTAAATCATTTTTAATGTTTATTTTTCAGAAAATACAGGTAACAGCCAGTTGAAAACCTACTTATTCTTCAACATCAATTTTGTTTTCTTTAAATTTAGAAATGACTTACAGATTTACTATTTTGAACAAACCCTCAATTTAACATTAAATGTTTACATCTACTCATACTGAGTCCTTCCAAGGTGAATGCTCCAGCATTTGTCTCCAGGCCCTCACTTTGCTCTTTTTACCAAAAACACAAAATAAAATTCCTTAAACCATTTTGAATTTATTCTTGTGCGTGGTTAAGAACGTGGTCTAGTTTCATTTTTCTGCATGTGTCTGTACAATTTTCCCAGTATCGCTTATTGAATAAACTGCCTTCAGCCCATTGATTGTGCTTACTTCTACTGTTAAATATTAATTAATCATAAAGGTGTGGGTTTATTTCTGGGCTCCCTATTCTTTCCAATTAATCTATATGTCTGTAATTATGCCAGTACCATGCTGTTTGATTACAATGGCCTTATAGTACACTTACATATTAGGTAGTGTGCATCCTCCTACTTTGTTCTTTCTCAGGATTGCTGATGCTATGTGGGGCTTTCTTTGGTTCCATATAAGTTTTTGAAATATTTCTTCTAGTTTTGTGAAATGCATCTCTGGAATCTTGATAGGAATGCATTCACTCTATAGATTGCTTTGGGTAGTGTGGGTATTATAATGATGTTAATTCTTCCTATCCATGAATATGGTATGTGCTTCCACTTGTTCGTATTTTCTTCAGTTTCTTTCTTCAATTTCTAATAATTTTCCTACTGTAGGTCTTTCACACCTTTGATTAGATTTATTTCTAGATATTTCATTCTCTTTCAATCAATTGCGAATTGGACTGATTTCTTTATTTCACTTTCTTTTAATTCATTATTGGTATATAAAATTACAACTGATTAATTTTGCATTCTGCTTCTTGGCTGAATTCATTTATCAGTTCTGGTAGTTTCTTGGTGTAATCCTTGGTGTTCTCTCTGTGTAGTATCATGTCATCTGCAAATAAAGACAGTTTTACTTCTCCCTTTCCAATTTGGATGCTTTCTATTCCTCCTTCTTGTCTGATTGCTATGGCTAGGACTTCCAAAGTATGTTGAATCAGAGAGGTGAAATCAAACGTATGTCTTGTTCTATATCTTAATGAGAATGTTTGTAGTGTTTGACTGTTGAGTATGATACTGGCAATGGGTTTGACATATATGGCCTTTATTATGCTTAGGCACATTCCCTCTATCCCCACTTTACTGAGAGTTTATATCATAAATGGGTGCTGGATTTTATCATGTGCTATTTCTTCCATGTATTGATATGATTGTGTGGTTTTATCCCTCATTTTGTTTATGTGGTGAATCACATTTATTTGTGAATGTTGTATCAACTTTGCATTCCATGAATAAAACCCACCTGATCATTGTGTATGATCCTTTTGATGTATTGCTGTATTCAGTCTGCTAGTATTTTGTTGAAAATTTCAGCATCTAGTTTGTCAAGGGCGTTGGTCTCTAATTTTATTTTTTTTGTAGTGTCTTTATCTGTTTTTGGAAGTAGGATAGTGCTGGCCTCATAAAATGTGCATGGGAGCCTTCCCTCCACCTGAGTGTTTGAAATAGTTTGAGAAGGGGAGGTGTTAGTTTTTCTCAAAATGTTATGTAAAATTCACCTCTGAACCCATATGGTCCAAGGTTTTTTATTGTTGTGAGTTTTTTTTTTTGTTTTTTTTGTTTGCTTTTGATTACTCCTTCAATTTCACTAGGGGTAATCTGTCTATTCAGATTATCTGAATTTTTCCTGATTTAGTTTTGGAAGATATCTGTTTCTAGGAATTTATTCATTTCATCCAGGTTTTCAATTTGTTAGCAAATATTTTTTCATAATATTTTCTTACAATCCTCTGTATTTCTTTGGTGTTAGTTATTATTTCTAGTCTTTCATTTTGATTTTATTTATTTGAATACTCTGTCTGTTTTCCTTGATGAGTCTGGTTAAATGCTTGTCATTCTATTCTTTTCAAAGAACCAGCTCTGGAATTAATTGATATATTCTATCTTTTTTAGGTTCTATTTCATTTATATATGTTCTGATCTTTATAATTTCCTTCCTTCTTCTCATTTCAACCTTTTTTATTTGTTCTTTTCCAGGTCCCTTTAAGGATAAATTTAGATTGTTTATTTGAACTTTTTCTTGTTTCTGTTTTAAAGATATTTATTTACTTATTTATTTATAGAAGGGGGAAATGAGGGGGAAGGAGAGGGAGAGAAACATCAATGTTTGGTTGCCTCCCATGCGCCCCCTACTGTGGACCTGGGGGACTGACCCTCAACCCAGGCATGTGCCCTGACTGGGAGTCGAAACAGCAACCCTTTGGTTTGCAGGCTAGCACTCAATCCCCTGAGCCACACCAGTCAGGGTTTTTTCTTGTTTCTTGAAATAGGAATGCAATGCTATGAATTTGCTTCTTAGCACTGCTAAACCTGTGTCCCACAGGTTTTACAATATTGTGTTCTCATTTTCATTCAATGCAAGGTTTCTTTGATATTGATTTTTTGTTGTTGCATTCTTTGCTTAATGATATGTTATTTTGCTTCCATGTCTTTGTGTATATTTCAGTGTTCTTTTGATTGGTGTACATTTCATAGCATTGTGGTAAGAAAAAAAGGCTTGGTATGATTTCAATCTTCTTACATTTATTATGACTTGTTTTGTGACCTAACATGTGGTCTATCTTAGGAAATGTTCCCTATGCATTTGACAAGCATGCCTATTCAGCTGCTTTTATGTGAAATACTCTGAAAATAGCAATTAAATCCATTTGATCTAGTGTGTCATTTAAAAACCACTGTCTCCTTGTTGATTATTCTGTCTGGAAGATGTAACCATTGAAGCCAATAGGGTGTCAAAATCCCTGATTATGTATTTTTGTTGATTTCTCCCTTTATGCCCAAAAGGTTTGTTTGACATATTTTGGTGCTCTTATGTTGGATGAATAAATGTGTACTAGGGTTATTCCTTCTTGTTGAATTGCTCTTTGTATCATTTTGTAGTGTTATACAGTACACTGTATAACCTTGCCTCTTAATATAGACTTGGTTTTGAAGTCTATTTTGTCAGATATAGGTATTGGTACCCAGCTCTTTTTTTCTTTCCATTTGCATGAAATATCTTTTTTTCCCCATCCCTTTAATTTTAGGCTGTGTGCACCTTTTGATCTGAGGCAAGTATCTTAGAGATGGGATGTACATGGGTCTTGTTTTCTTATTTCTTCAGCTATGCCATGTCTTTTGGTTGTAGCATATCAGCCATTTGTATATAAGGTGATTATTAGGAGATACATATGTAATGCCATTTTATTTTTAAACTATTTTCCTCTGTTTTTGTTTCTACTCTTCTTCTTCTCTGCCTCCTTCTTTCTTCTCCTTCTTCTTTCTCCTTCTTCTTGTCCTTTAACATATTTTTTGCAGTACTAATTTGGTATTAACAAACTCCTTTAACTTTTTCTTGTCTAAGGAAGTATTCATTTTACCTTCAATTGTAAATGATAGCC
>PVJD01019918.1:0-10635 GCA_004026545.1 Mormoops blainvillei
TCTGAACATTACCTTTATAAATGATCTAACAATGGCTACTGTCAGCATCCTTTCTTCACACTTATTTCTCCCTTCTCATTTTCTTTTGATTCCAGATGCTTATGTTGCTTATAAGAAATTGAGATGCTGCAACTTTTAGAAGCTGACATATTTAGAATCACCAACTAGAATACTGCACATCCTTGAACTGAATCATTTTGCCCACTCTACTCCAGGGGTCATAAGAATAATTCTCCACTCACATTTATAGCCTAAAAACTGTAAATTGAAAAAAAATCTCCTATTCTATAAAACACAGAGTGATTCATGTGGGAGAGTTTCCTTACTGGGGCAACAGAGGTCCTACATGCTCCCAGAAACTAGGAACTTGTACAGGACTAACTATATTAAGACAATATTAATTAATTATTTATGGTTAGAAAATATGAAAAAAGAGAAATATTATCCATATATTACAATGAAACAGTAAGATAGGATGAAGTACTGACTGAGAAATTCATCCAAGTCTACCTGAATTACTATGGAACTAGTTCACAGAAAAGTTCAAGTGTGGCTTCTTAAAAAGAGGAGTATAAGTGAGAAACCATGAGGTGGCTTGAAGAAGCAAGAGCAAACCATCAGGATGGAACCAGCAATATTAGCTTCATTTAAGGACCTGAAATTGATGCAGATTAGACTCAGTCTATCATTATTTTTTATCAAAAATGACAAGACTGATAAACTTATAGCAAGATTTAAAATTGATACATCCTTTAGAAGCAGCTGGCTTCTGAAATATTTTGCATTACATTAACCAAATTCAGGTCTAGAACTGCAGTTGACTCAGAACATGGGTATATGTACTTCCTTTGGCTCTTTGGAAGAGTATTGAATAAGACTTTGAACACATTTCTGCAGCAAAGGCACCAAAATTATTGTATATGATTTAAATTGTATGGAATCTACATTAAAAATTGAAAGAATATGGCAAAATTTATAGAAACTTATACTTGTTTCTGGAAAACCTAAAAACAGTCTATGATTCAAAAAGCTGAACTACAAAAAATATCAAAGGCATATGTGCCAAAATGTTAAAAAAAAATCAGGACTCATTTTTCTGTTAGAAATGTTTACTTGGTTAACATGAAGTATATCATATATACTTTTATATGGATTCTTACAATATGCATTTTCTATTTGCATTTTAAAATATTTAAGTCTTTTTATCATGACTATTATTATTATTTACAAATCATTTTGAAACAATAAATTGTTTTTCTTAGCCCTTCCTTTAGCATTTAATTCAGTAGAAAGGTAAAGTGTATTTTATAATTGTAATTTACCTAATTCAAATAAATACTGCATGTGTCATCTATCTTTCTAGTAGAGTTTGTATATATATGAAAATTTCCAAAAGCTATCTATAGTTGTACATAGTCTAAAACAAACTAAACAAAATTAAAACTGTAAGAAAATACCAGCACCAAAGTTTAAATTTTGAATCATTTAATGTTGAGAAAAAATGGTATTTTATTCTTCTGAGTAAATAAAAGTTATAGACAATGATGAACCATGTATAATATAATCATATGAGGCAAAGAAGACTTCGATCTAAAATTTACCTAACTAGGGCAGGGGAGAGTAAAGGGAGGAAATAGGGACAACTGTAAGTGCTTAACAATAAAAAAGGGGAAAAAAGAAAGGTACCCTAGAATAATTGAAGTGGGGGAGAAGTGGTTCCTGCAAATAGTTGGGAATGCTAGTACCAGGAAAAGTGGGCAGAGAAAAATAAATAAACAAATAAATAAATAATAAGATCTACCTAAGTTGTTATCTTGCCACAAATCTTTACTTTTTTTAAGCTGAAAAGATGAATGGCTTTTCAACCTCTCCAGTTAGGACATTGAATTTGAATTGCTACATGACTGTGCATCCTGGAGCTTTACTTTTCTCCTTCAGTTAACACACTGTGAGGAAATGGCTGACAGATTTTCCAGGTCAAACATGTAGTGTGATATTTGTACCATTTCTTGCCTATAAATTTTATCAGTTTTTGTTTCATATTGTTATGTGTTCTGTTGACTGATTTATAATTTATGGAAACTACACATATCTCCACTAATGTTCAATACCATGCAACAGTGTTTTCTATAAGGAATGATTCTATAGGATGTTTCTGGTATTTCTATAATGTTTTTAAAACCCAGGGATAGAAATTGATATTCTTTAATCTGCACTCAATAATATTTTGCTCTATTGAAAAATGTCCATTTCTGCAGTTTTAAATTTGTAGTTGGAATATGACCTTTTTATTTTTCTGTGAAACAGAAAAAGAAAACCTATTATCTTTAATAGAAAACAAAAATCCAGACATATCCTTAATATGATCAATGATTTCTGCGGCACAGGTTAAAAATGAAGAGAAAGTCATGAATACAATTTTGCTATGGCCTTGGAGTAGGTAATTATGTACCTCCTTACATATCTATTTACTTTCCTGACTATTGAAGTCAACATATAATATTCACTTTTGTTAATATTGAAATTCTAATAATAATATGATCTGTGTTAACACTAGGTTCAGAAAAAAAAAAACAACACAATTTGGGTTTTATAGTCCAAATGTTCCCTCTCATTTCTTTCTAAATTTAGCAAACAAAATACTGATGTGGAAAAAAAAAACTTAGCAGCCTTCTGTTAAATGCTTTTAAGCATTAAATCATCTAAGTTTTAGAAAGATGATAATATAGGAAGATGGAGTTGGAGCATGAGATATAATTTATCAAAATCCTCCTACCTTTGCTATCATTATGTAATTAATGTTTTCAATACAATGCTGATTAGGTAGGGATGCTCTGCCCCCACTGTAAGAATTTTGCATGAGTGGCAGCTTCTGTCAATATACCAAAACAGCAATGAGGCCAGGTTAAAAAAGTTAACTGCTTATTGAAAGTTAGTAAATAATAAACAGCAATTAAGTTCTCTAAGAGTTAGATATTTGGTAGACAGTATATAACCTGATATTTATGTCTCAGAAGATCCCATTTATCCTGTAGAAGTCCAGGCTGTATCTAAATTGTGGTTAAAAAAAAAAAAAGGTTGGCTTTTCTCATAGTGTATGTTGAATTGTCCCCAGAAAGGGAAACCAAACATGGACTCTATTTTTAACCTTTGAATCAAGACAGGGCCATTTAACCTAAGTTTAGTTAATAGTGATTGAGAAAAAAAATAAATGTGCCACTTCCAGTCTTGAACTCCTAGACAACTCCCACATTACCTTTGATTGTCTTCTATTCAATACCTTCCCGAGTCCATTCATTGTTCATCTAGCTAGACCTAGAATGCTGCCATTTTCATGCTAATATTTCCTTGTGTGATTAGGTCATTACAACACAATGAGAGGTTTGGTGTCCTCATTTAAGTTGCTTCTATCTTGTTCAGTTCTTGAAGATCAACACAAAATCAAAGGTATTCAAATATTATTAAGCTTCTGTGGTTAAAAAAAAATGCGCACACACACACACACACGCTAAGAACCAAATATTTACTCCCCATTTTCATACAATTTGAAGATAGAGTTAATTAAAGCATCTTCTTTTTCACTGCCCTATACTTGTGATTCTGGTTGTGTGTGTATGGGTACTGGTGCACAAACTCATGAAAAGGCAGTTTTACCAGTCTGCCCTCCCTTCTCTCTCTATATATACATATGCATATACACATATAATGTTAACCTTAAACAAATAGTCAGATATTTCTCCAGAAATGTGTGCTTACTTGGGAACATCAAGAAATTATAATTTGGGACATGCAATCTGGTGGCAAACTGTGCATAATAAGCCCAGCTAAACTAAGGAGAGGAACATTTTTTATGGGCTTGGGAAGGGCTGTTATAAACAAAGAGTCTACTGGAGGAAACTGAAAATTCGAAGTATAGTGACTTTTCATTGGCTGAGTTATGGCAGTCTCCCATTGGCTGAGTTGTTACTGGGAGAGGAGGAATCTTTCCTTCCTCTCGCTGAGGCAGTAAAGCAGTATCATTTTTTTGTGGGAGATGCAAGGTACATCTCCTCCTGTGGGGTCAGTGGATTGTGTAAGTGGTAGGTATGTGAGAGTTCACTCTTCTGTTTATTAATTTTCACATTTCCTTCTTTGATTAAGATCTTTCTCTGAGAGCATTGCTAATAAACAGTCAAGTTTTTCCAGAATCAGCGGTGTTTTGTCCCTCAATACCAGGGAGGACCTTTCTTGAGTGCTATGTCCCACATCAGAGGGAAAGTGCACAGAAAGGAAAACCGTTGTGGTCATATTTGAGTAACAAGGAGAAGTAGGAAGGAGATCTCTTAGGCATTTCCCATCTAAAGCCTGTATCTTACAATAGTGAACATGGCAGAACTGAAAGAATTAAATGAATGTTTTGTGAAGACACAGTGCAGAAATAAAACATGAAGCAATGAAACAATATTGTTATCTTAAAATAAACTGTTTGGAATAAAATGTCATCAATAATTCAGCTTATAGTTTGCAAGCTCAGATACTATGAATCTGGGTAAGAATCCAGAGTCAATTAGTAGTCTAGATGAAAGAGAAAGTTCTATGAATTATAAACCTTCTAATTTGTCTGGGAACAGACAAAGATGATGTTGAACATCTTGGGAAAGCTTTCTTATTAGGTGTCATGTTCTTGTATTTCAGAAAATCTTCACCTTCAGATCACCAGATGGTGTGCAGGTCCAAGCAAGTTTAGGTGCTTTCTTTAGATATGTCATGTGAATCCAAAAGTCTGTTCTCTGGGATATGGCAGCACAAGGGGTTGGTTAAAACTACTTGATCAGGTTCTTTCAAATGAAGTTGAGGACAGTCCTTCTGGTGGTGTCTTTTCCAACAGATGAAATATCCAAGTTATAAAGTGTGTTGCTTAAAGTTGTATCTCCCCAGAACATGCTGTGAAAAATCTATCTACCAGAACATGGTTAATTTTGATAAAAGCAATTAGGCCTTTCCACACTGAAGCAGAGCTCCTTTTATCAGCTGAAGATCAAAAGAAGCAGGGGCCAGATGCATCAGTCTCCCTGTCACTCCCCCAAAGGGAGAGAGCTTATGAATTCCAAAGAGCATGGATCTGAGATTTAGAAGGACCAATAGCAATTGCGGCCAAGATGTTTGGAGGGTCTCTACAAATTTTGGCAGTTGAGTCTCAATAATACTGGTAGTGCATTGTCTTCAACCCGAGGTTTGAGGCTGAGAAGGGCAATGAAAGTGTTGTAAAACTGACCAAACAACACAGACTTGTCAAAGTGCCTAACTGGTAAAATGGGTTTCCAATCACTATGGAGTTCAAGAGGGTAAGGATAATCTTTACCAAAGGGAGCTTCATTGACCACAGAAGAAGCAGTAACTTGTCTACAAGAGAAAGTTTCAGTCCAGTGAGAAAACATAGAGACAATTATTAAAGCATATTTGTATTTATAGGGAAGCTGTATGAAATCCATTTACCAAACCTCAAATAGTCCATTAGGCAACTTAAAATGTTCAGGAGCAGTGTGGATAGTCTTCCCTGGGTTGGAATTTGGATAAGTTGGACAAGTGAGGTAAACACTCTATTGCAGCCACATTAATATTTTCTCACCAATATTGATTCATGCTATTTTGTCAGTGGACCAATGGTTTAATGCATGTACAGTAGTTAGGAGTGGGAATTTTAGAGTCTCCTGTAGGATTGGGTCATATTTAACTAGAACCAAAGCTTTCTATTTATCAAACCAACAATTGTTGAATTTTCAACCTTGTTATTCTTTCCCTGAGGACAATTGTTGAATATCTCCTGCTAGTTTTTCCAAGTTATCATTTGGGAAAATATCCCTTTGAACCATAATAGGTTGTGTTTGACTATTATTGGTTCCTTTAAGAGCAGCGTTCCTTGAGGAAGTGTCAGTAAGGTGATTTCCCTTGCTTGCCAGAGTTGAGTTTAGAATGCCCTTGGATCTTAGTAATAGCTAAAGCAGCAGGTAGAAGTATAGCATACAATGATTCTTGAAAATACTGCCCATTTTAAATTTTATTTCCACTTCAGTAAGAAAACCACATTACTTGCACAACATTTCAAAATCATGAGCTACTTTGAAAGCATATTTACTATCAGTATAAATGTTGGAGCTTTGCCATTGCCTAAGGTACAAGACCACATGTGCACATAAAATTCTTGTCGGACGACAGTAGCCAAATGTGCCTCTTTGGTTACGTCAGAGGGTGTTGATATTGCATATCCAGCACAATATTTGTCATTATTACCTTTTAAATAAGAACCACCTGTCAGGGAATGATGAGAGGTAGGCATTGCGCAGAGGAGTTTTCTGCAGATCATCGCGAGGGGTGATCTGTTAGTTAAACCCTCAGGAGGGGATTTATTGGTAATGAAGGGGAGAAGAGCAACAGGGTTAAAGTTACCACAGCATGAAAAAGTTATGTGAGCAGCAGTTAACAAAAGGATTTCATAGGATGGCAGGTGCCTGACTAAAGAAATGTTGTGTGTGATGAGATTTCAGGAGGGCTTCAACTGCATGGGATATAAAACTGGTTAAAGGGGCCCCCCCTAACAATTTCCTCCATGGCCCTAATCAAAAGTGTAGTGCCAATAGTGACTCTAAGGCAAAGGGGATATCTTTGTGCCATAGGTCCAGTTGCTGACTGTACTATCTTATGGGTTGATGATGGTCTCCATGTTTTATGGCAAGCACCCCAAGAGTATTTCCTTTCTTTTTACATACAAAAAGGAAAAAGATAATCTGAATTCAAATGCCCAAGGACAGGTGGGTTCCTTAAAGTCTCCTGTAAGGTTTTAAAGGCTATATTATCCGGTTCTTTCCATAAAATTGGGTTAGCATTGTTCTTTACTATAATATACTTTTACAAAGTTTTGGCCATAGGGAGAGATTTGGGATTGAATTTTAGCAATAACCAAATAGACCAAGAAAACCTCACAGTTGATGTTAGTTTTGGGGTTTGAGGAATTTAGGACACTATGAAACCTGTTTTTAGGCACAGTCCTTGTTTTTGTATCAGATGCACTTATATTGAACTTGAGTTTGGGCAAACTGCAGTTTTTTCTTGGTGATCCTATGTCCCTTAAAAGCTAAAAGCTTTACCCAGTGGATGCTGTCGTCCTATGAGGAGACTTGGGAGGAAGAGCAAAGAAGCAACTTATCCATATACTGCAACAAAATAGAAGCCTTAGGGAACTTTACATCACCCAGATCAACCTTCAGAACTTGTCGGAAATAAGAAGGGTGTTAAGTAAAATCCCCAGGCATTATGTCCAACTGAATTGTTTCCTCCCCAAGAGAAGACCAATAAGCATTGCTAGCTTCATTAACTGAAATGCTAGGGAATGGACTACATAAATCAATTATAATAAAGAATTTACATTTGGTTGGAATAGATGTTTATAGTGTCTGAGGAACAACAGGATTCTGAGGTATAATGATGTTTTTAATTGCATGGAGGTCCTGGATAAATCTCCACCCTTGACCCTTGAGTGTTCTCACAGGTAACATAGGTATATTACAGGGAGTAGTTGAGGTCCTGAGTCTTATAATTTTCTATTATGGGTTTTATGCTTTGAAGAGCTTTACTTATGGAGTAGTGATTGATTCTGGGAAGGGGTTTTGAAGGATCTAGTTGAATCTTGATAAAAAGTGCACTGTAGATTCTGCCAACATCTGCCAGTTGATTTTGCCTGTACAGAGGATGTTAGGTTATCCAATAGGAACAAATGACCAGTGCAGCCAGGTTAAGCTATAATGCCTTTAGAAATGGAGAAAATAATATATGTCGAAGGGGGTTTGTTTAAGTCTCCTGATTGGGTGTTTTGATGTCTACTGTCAAATTTTAGAATTTCACCCTTTTAGGAGAAAGAAATTCAGGTGTGATACTTTTCTAAGAATCCTTGGCCTAATAAATAGATAAGGGCAGAGCAACTACAGATAAAAAGTATCTTTGGAAGCACTCAAACCAAAAGGAATAAGTTCAGAGACAGGAGCCTGTTGAGGTTTATTAGAGATCCGACTGTTTGTACTGTTTTAGTACTTTAAGGCAGGGCCTGCCGTACAGCAGGGAGGTTGAGCACTGTGTGTGTAGCTATTGTGTCAATAAAGACAGAGAGAGATTCAGTCCAAAAGCCAGGAGTGATTTTTCTGAACCTATCAAGAGGGAAGATTGGGAAGAGCTCCTGTACTTCCTTGGAACCCCATCACTGGGAACTAGGAAGACATTGGAAGGACTGGTTGGAAAGCTGAAGACATCTGAGGTGCTCAGTTTTATCACAATTTCTTTTCCAATGTCCTTGCTCTTTACAATTATAGCAGAAAGTATGAGGTTCAGTTTGATATAGGGACCACCATTTGTGAGAGTTGAAAATTAATAATTTTAGTGTTTTTTCTTTCATGTAACTCATCTAGTGAATAAGAAAGCTGAATTGCTAAATTGACCAAATCTAGAATAAACATAGTGTCCCATTACATCCTGGTTCTTTTAACCGAAAGAGAATCTCAGTTCAGTCCATTAACAACCAGAGTTAAAAGTTACTCGAGTAGAATCAATGTCTGAAGAAAGACCAGAATTTCCTTTGAAAACAGGATGAAGTTGATTATACAGTCATAAACAGGCTCATTTTGATTTTTGTGAGCAAGCCTAAATTGTGTTCCAATCAAAAGACTTAGAGGAAGCCTTAGGAATTTCCCAACACTTAGCAATTGCCCTAACCTGATCGTGTAACAAGCCACTATGTTTATATTCCAGTTGTAATCCTCGGGGCCTTTTAGGGTGTTACCAGTCAGCAGTTTTCATCCAATGCTGAGCCTGGCCTTTACCTACAAACATATGAACTGGTTAATATAAATCAGAGGAAGCAGATTGATAAGTTTGAATGATTATAATAAACTCCTCAGCAAATCTGTGGGGTCCTCATTTGTTTTGGGAAAGTCTTTAACTATGAATCACAGTTCAGCTTTAGCTCAGGGAATATCTGAAATTAGGGGTCTAGCCTTCTGATCCTCAGAAATCTTCATTTTAAAAGGTACTTTTCTGATCAGTTCAGAGGAGGAGGGTGTGGGGAGAGATTCAGAGGACAAGGAAGGTAGCTCTGGGGACAGAACTGATATAAACAAGTTTGGGAAGAGGAGTGTGAGGCTTTGGGAGCCATATTTTCTTTCCTTAATAATTTGTTTGACTCAATTAATCTTAAAATTTTATTTTACAAAGAGGCAATTTTAGACTCAAGTAACATTTGGTAGCCTCAAAGTACCAATTGAAACAGGTGTTCCATTCAGTTATGACAATTTCAGAATTATGGTTGTCTAATTTGGTCTTAATAAAAGTAAGTTTTAGGGGTTCATAAGTTCCTCGTAATGGAAATTTGCGTTCTAAATTACTTTTAGTCAAAACAGTCCATTTAGTTAGAAACACACATGAGGAAGAGTCATGGTTTCTAAACATAAAATTGTCAGAATCCTTGAGGGAGAAGCCTTGAAGTTATTTTGATGACTGGGATCCCATTTTTCAGAGGATTTTGCTATAGAGGAAAAGTATGAATGGCCTGCAGGCCAAGAATCAGCCCAGTTTTGCTGGGACCAGTTTGATTTCAAAAAGTAGGACCAAAGGCTGAAGAACACAATTCCAGTGGAACAACCTGATTTTAAAAGAGTTGGGTCAAACTGCCAACCAAGTACTTGTAGACAAAACAAAACTCTAAACAGAAAAGGAGGACGCCTTAAATTAGATCCTAAATAGAGTCTAGAGAATTTCTAAACGCAAAGACAGCAGAAACTCAGATCCAGGAGAATGATTTACCCTACAACTCCAGAGTCTGTGAGGAAGCAGTGAGCTTAATGGGCTCTTTGGATACCACGCCTGTTTGTCCATCAACCACAGAGCTATTGGGGATCTTCTCCAACTCCTCAGGTAGGCTGCCAAATGATGTTAAGTTTAAACAAACAGCCAGGTAGTTCTCCAGCAAAATAAGTTTATTTGGGAACAACAAAGGATTTCAGCTCTGGACTTATGGTCTAATAATGAACCATGAAAAAGTCTAGAGAAATAAAGTAGGGGTATGCTCTTTTATAGACTCAGGAGGCACTATTGTAAACAAAGAGTCCATTGCATGAAAATGAACGTTCGAAGTATAGTGACTCTTTGTTGGCTGAGTTATAGCAGTCCCCCACTGAGTGAACAGTAAACTGGGTAAGGAGGATCTTCTCCTCCTATTGAGGTAATAAAGTAGTATCACTTTCTTTCAGAGTGATACTCCGAAGTCAGCCTCTTCCTGTTGCGTTAAGTAGTGTGTGTTGAATGACACAAGTAAGAATTCTCTCTTCTAAACTTCAGAATCTATTTTAAATTAGATTTCCTGTTTATTAATTTTCACAATATACATATTTGTATTCCAATGTGAACATTCTAATTTTTTTTAAGAATTATAGCAGCAGTCATTTCACTATCCCAGCCACACACCAATTCTTTGTCATTACCATCTCTCCACTAAGATAAAGTGACAATTATTTTATAAATTTTCATATAGCTTTGTAAGTCCTTATGTCTGAATACTGAGCAAAACAACCTCGAATCAAGAACTCATAGTTTCTGTCTTTCTCTCTCATACAC
>PVJD01019919.1:0-10636 GCA_004026545.1 Mormoops blainvillei
CCCTCAGCACCTGTGGCTCCCATGTCTGTGTTATCCTCATGTTTTATACACCTGCTTTCTTCTCCATCCTTGCTCATCGCTTTGGGCACCGTGTCCCTCGAAACATACTCATCCTACTTGCCAATCTCTATGTGGCTGTTCCTCCTGCTCTAAATCCTGTTATTTATGGAGTGAAGACCAAGCAGATTCAGGACAAATTTATTCTCCTTTTCTCTTTGAAGAAGACATGAGTAGGGAGGGCCACTGAAGGAGAAATTTAGATAAAAATGATTTGGTGAAATTTTATGTAACACAGGGAGATATAAAAATAAAACTGTAACTCCTATTAATTTGATATTTTAGAGTTTTGCCTACATGTAAAATAGAAACAGAAGAGAGGAGAAAGAAAATCTTTGAGACTTCTAGAAAATCAAGGGTTTTCTTGATTTAGTTTTCTTTCCACTTGTATGAAGATGGTGATTACGGGTATAGAAGACTAAGGTTCATATTTTTCAAACTGCTGATTTTGATGTGTTTGAGATATTTCCTAACATGCAACTCATCCCTGTGTTTCTCAGTTTCTGAGTTAAAGGAAAATCCTCTTGTCTTTCCTCTTTAAGTAGTTATCAGTTCCTGTCCTACAACTATCGAACTTACTCCTTCACACTTCAGTCCTGATTCTATACATCACAAATTCCTTCTCCTGCATTCCTTACTTGTTCACTTGGTTCCTACTCCCTGATTACATAGAGTTGATTATCTTTTGTGTCTATGTTCAATTTCATGCTCCAAAGGAAGTTTTACTACCTTTGGTTTTTATTTTACAAGTATTAATATTTTTAATTAAAATAATTATGAAAAGGCAATATTAATTCATTTCACAGATGAGAAAACTGAGAGTTTTAAAGATTACTGAAAGAGAGTTAAGTTAGTCGACGCAAGATCTGAAACTAGCTCTGTCTAATTCTGAACTCTTTATCCAATTGCTTCTTATATATCTACTCACTTCAATGGCTCATAAAATTTTCAAACTTAATTACTCTAACGCTGACCTGAAAAATCACTAACTTCTTCCATTCAAAAGTGCTCTTCCTTTTGTGTCTTTCTTTAAGGTAAATGGCGCCACCACGAACAAGAATTTCAAATTTCTTGTGGCATCTCCTTGATTCACCCTACATCCCCCCATGACAAAGTCAACTCAATATTTGAGTTGAATCTTTAATTTTGAAATACTTATGTCATTTAAGTAGATAAATACATCTCATTCTCACCTTTATCATGGCCACCTAGACTGTCTGGGCTCTTACCTATTATCCATCTCTAGAAGAGCATTTCAAAGTCACCTCTTTAAAGGAGTTGTAACCCTGCTCCATTTAACCCAGTCACTGTATAAAAGCCAGAGTGATCATTTTACAATTGATAGGATTGTGTCACTTTGTGCCTTGAAAGTCTTCAATAATTTTATTGTCCTCAAGATGATACATAAGGATTGTTCTTAGGATCACTTCAGGGAATGGAAGGCTTTAGTGAAAAGAACAACTTCCATGAGGCTCAGAGACTTGCACTTAATTTAAATGTATTGATACTTCATTTATGTTTATTTTCACTTCATTTGCACTCCCCTGACTCATTGAGCAAGTAATTGCAGAAGTGATTTTTTTTGTGTGTTGTCCTACTCAGTGTCCTGTTATTTTACAAAAATAAAACATGGTGTGGGTAGAGTATATTGGATAGAATTGGATGGAACCATTCATGTTTCTCTTAAGAAACTGTTCCAGGATAAAAACATCTATTTTCTAAAGTCTCCACTGGAAAGAAACCATATATTTAATCAAGATTTCTTGAGATTAAGAAGTAAATTACTTGGGGCTGATTAATGGGGAGTAAGAAGTAAAGCCCCACAGGGCACTTATATTTTGTAGGCATTTGGTGATTCGCACCACCAGGAACCCGAACACATATGGGTTGGGCCCACACACTACGCAGCGGACGGCAACGGTAAGCCACTGCTGCACTTTCTTTTCTCAATCTCTTACCTTGAAAACTCTATGATGAAACCATTCACTCATTCACAGGGCCACTGAGAGTCAGAGTCCACTAGAGTCCAGGTAACAACAACAAGATTTAAAGAGTAAAATTGGTATAATGGGATAAGATGCTGCGTGTGTGCTGACATTTTCTTTAATGTCTGTAACGACCTTCAGGCTGCTCAGTAAGGCATGCACTGTTTTACACACGCCACTATTCTGATAACGCTACACTTACTTTCTTGCGTATTTATCTATCTGCACCTATATGACGAGCTCTTGGAAGGCAGAAACTTAGTTCTCGGCATATTGCTATACCCTGCCTCATGAAAATACCTGGCACACCATGTGCGTATACAAACTTAATCAGAAGCCCTTTCCTCCATGCCATCCTTTTTTCTTTCTTCTTTCTCTATCCAGCTTGGATTCCATAGTGTTTTTGTCATTGTCTTGTTTACCCTAAACCAAACCTGTCCTAATCTCAACTGTCTATTCTACATACTTTGTTCAAAAAAATATTCCAGGCCTGTCCGGGTTGCTCAGCTGGTTGGAACATTGTCCCATACCCCAAAAGCTTATGGGCCCGATTCCCAGTCAGGGCACATACCTAGGTTGTGGGTTCAGTTCCAGCCAGGGTGCATACGGGAGGCAACCAATCAATGTTTCTCTCTTATGTTGGAAGTTTCTCTTTTCTCTCTCTCCCCCTTCCTTTCTTTATCTCTCCCCCTCCCTGCCCTTTCTTCTGTCTCTTTCTCTCTCTCTCCCCCTTCCTCTCTGTCTGAAATCAACAGAAAATATATCCTCAGAGGAGGATTTTAAAAAACATCCCGGGAATCTTAATGAAGTTACCCTTGTACTTTGGGGAAGTTGGAGGAAATGACCACAGAGGACTGGATGTGGCTGCTGTTAATGACACCATGCTTACCTAGTTTCGCTTCTCAAGCACATCAAATCCCATTTTGTCTCTTCTACGTGTGCCTTCTCTTCAGTTTTTGCTTGGCAATTGTTATTTAAGCTTCAATTAAAAATTCTTCCTCAGACATTTCTTCTTTAATCCTGCATATTAGATTAGTATCTCCTGCACAGATTCTCATCGCGCAATGCACTATTTTATTTCAGGACTTAGCACGACTTTAACAAGATGATTTTTCATATAGTTAGTTTTTTATCCCCGCCTTCACATCATCGAGGGCCAGGCTGGTGTCTGCCTTGTTCACCGTCGCTTTCCTACACCCGCAAAGCTCCTCGGTCACGGTAAGCATGCGGTAACTATTTTCCGATTGTAAGAGTTGAAACAAACCAGCTGTAATTAATGAATAAATGTTCTATTTTTCATGATGGAGAGCTGCCTGGACTTGTAACTCAATCCTATCTGAGAGAAAATCAAGGAGAGCCCTGCAGACTTATTTTCTCTACAGTATGGTAATAGTTTTTTCCCCACTTATGCCTCAGAGTTCTTTATATTGCACATTGCCAATTTAGTCCCTCTTCATAGATACAGAAACTCATTTTCAAAACAGTTGAGTATTTTGGTAGAGCACAAAAGAAAGGGTGAATAAAACAAGGGATAAATCCCAGAATTGGGGCCACTGGACATTGAAAATGGACTTTTTCATTGGACTGATAAGAGATCATATAAAGGATTTTCCTGCTGGACAGGTGATACTGTACCCGGACTGGCTATCTATCGTTTTGAGACCTGCATGTACTCTGTGTTATGAATGTGGCCCTCACAAATAGATTACTAGCCCGCACTCTAAGAAATGGACTGACTACAAAGTTAGTGATTCACCAAGGAGGGAAGATGAAGAGAACCGACAAGCAAGACTGAACGTTAGGCTAAAAATCTGAAAAGAAAGGCCTTTTTGTATCTGAAGTAGTGGAGGTGGCAGTGACAGTGAGAAATGTCTCCAAAGTTTTGTTATTTAAGGCTAGCAGCAGATTCATTTAATTCCACAGACATTTATTGACTGCACTATGACATAAGGTCTGTCAGGAATTCAGAAGTAGATAAAACAGTCCCTGCAGAAGTTTTAGGAGCTCTAGACTGGACTGCAAGGGTTTGTTTTTTGGAAAAATCAAATTACTTATCAAGCCAGATTAAGACCCTGCTGAGACTCAAGTACGCTACCATCCTGGGTTCCGCAACTCCCAAACCACCACTACTACGAGCAGAGGTGTGAGTTCCTAAGCTGGGAAAGCATTAATCAGTCAAATTCTCTCTCGTGTCCCAGACTGACGTAGGATCCTGGGACCCAAAGCCCGTAAGTCCCTCTGGTACCTAGAGAAATAAGAATGCAGATTAAATCACGATCTGTCCTGGGAAAGAAGTCTCAAATATTAGGTAAGGTCAGCCAACTAATTCGTAATGGCTAGAATCACATGCTAACAACTAAACTAATACCCACAAACAAAAAGATGAGTCTAAACAGAGAGTTTAAGCCACGATGACCCTAACATTCACTCGGAAGGTAAGAGTAAACTAAATAACCAGCCGTCAAGCTGGTAAGAAAAGCACAGCTAGAGAGGCGGGCCTGTGGTTGGGGAATCAAGCAATGGGCGTAGATGGTGGGTTGTCAGCAACTCCAACTCGAACACATAAGGGCTGAACTGAAAGCTGAAGAAGAGGAAGGAAATGTGGCATATGAAGGAGGAAAAATATATTAGGGAAAGAAATGACCTGTTCACGAAAGACACACCGCCTTGTCTGAGTTTGGAAATGGTAGGGTAGCTGGTGTGCGGAAACTGCTAGGCCTTCAGTATCACATGAGCCTGCAGTGACCGTGACACGTGGCACGTCCCCAGTTATGTAATATTTAGGGGCTCTTTTCCAACAGCAAAAGAAACTATCCATGTTTTCCCCTCAGAGCACGGAGGGGCATAAATAACTTTGCCCTTGGGTGGTGGTGTGTTAGATGGATCCAGTGGGGAAACGGGAAGGGGACTCAGATGCATGCACGATGCAGGGGAGAGAAGGTGGCGGCTTTCAGGACAAGGGAGTGGGGCAAATGAGAGCAGGGGAGGAGAGTGACACATGGGATGAGGTAAGAGGAGAGATGGCAGTGAGATTAGGTACCTGGGGACAGAGAGTTAACATCAGGCTCTCTCTTCCTGGAGACGTAATATTGGCTTACTCTTCTCAGAAGCTGGGCACTTGGTTTTGGTTTTGCTCTCCGGGAAACTGAGGAGGTTACAATAAAGTGGAAGGTTAGCTGCACTGCAAGGCCATGTGATTGATGACAAAAGTAGCCTGATGGGGGGTGCATTTGGAGGACTTCCCACAGAAATCAAATGCCAGCCAATAAGCTTAGACTTCGTGTTTCTTAAGGGTATTGGGGCTTTTAAAACCAACACTGTCTCTTTCAGGCTCTTGGGTGCTGTGCTTATGGGCTTTCGCAAGGTAATTAGTACTTGGCAGCACTAGGCTTACATAACCTGAGGTGGTTTCACACGTATCCCTTAAGTCTCACTTCTGAGAGGGCTGAGAGAACAAGAGTAAAGGACCTTCTATAGCACTGTGAAGACCATCACTGAGAGCTCACCTGAGGCAGCCCATGTTGTCATGCCCTGTTTCCTGTCCTGTATCCCTAGGTTGGCTAAGTACCTGGCACTTTATGTCTTATCGGGTCACATGAAGGGGGATGATCCAAACTGGAAAAGTTGCTCGTGGTCATTTAAAGAGGGTATCACAGAGGGTAGCACAGTGATGCTCATTCTCCTACCTGGACTCAGTATGGCCCTGTGGCCACAGTCTGGTTCAGGAGTTCTCTCAGGAGCTCCAAGTAAACAAGACTAGAGAGCAATGAAAAAAGAAAGAAAAAAATCTCAGCAGATATTCACGTCTTGATGTCTGTCAAAGTTTGATGACAAGAGAAATAACTGCAGTATGAGATAAGGTTTTCTCTTTGCTCCGTGCTAGGAAGGGAAATGTTACAAAGGCTGTATGAAGATGAATTTAGATCTACGAACACTGTCCACTGGTGCCACGTTCACCACACATGAAGGAAACCTGAGGAGGAATGAGGTTGAAGGAGAACTGGAAGGGTATTCTACCTTAGGGTCCAGGTACTGAAAACAGCCCAGAGGCCATATACAGGTAGCCCCAGGCTACAGAGACTCTGCTTCAGATCTGTCTCTGACAGACAGCAAGATCAGAGGTAGGCGTGGCACCAGGGGTAGTTATTAAATGATATTTACCAGTGTTTATGACTCAACCTTAATCCAAACATGGGGTAGGGACATCCAATTTTGGTCATCAATTAAGATGCAACCAATCCTGGGACACGACAAAAGCTTATAGAGAAGGGAGGCGCTGATGTGCAGTCTGCCTTGGGGCTACAGGATTCAGTTTTTGTGTGGCTACCGGTGCCTAAGGTCAAATCGCCTACCACTACACGACACAGAAGAGGAAATGCCGAGGAGCATGAGTCCTCACAGGAGGAGGTTGACCACCTGCCTCCATCCAACCTCCAGCCCGCAACTCCTGGAGTCCTCACAACCTGAACACTCTAAAAACAAATCCAGGGTTGGCTCATGAGAAATTCAGAATCATAAAGGAAAGACTAACTGAAATTTAAAGTAAATTAATAGAAATTATCCATGTGAAAATAATGAACAGTCCTCAAAAACCTGTAAAACATATCTCAGTAACAAATAGGCTTAAACCACAGGCCAACTGCTACCATACAACAATAATAAAATACAAAGTAGCTGAATGAAACGAGAAACAAATGGTAAAAATTAAATGTTCATTTCAATACAAGCAGAAAAGCATCACTCAAAATCCAATATCTGATCATGATAATAATTTAGAAACATCAATCTCATAAAAGAAAATAAGAAAGGGCCTACAGTTAATATCATATGTAATAGATAAGTATTGAATATATTCTATCTATAACTGGGAACATTTCAAAAAATATGTCAACACTCACCCCTTATATTCCTCATTAAACTGTATACTCTAGCCCAAGAAATAAGGCAAGAAAAACAAATAAAACACAAATATTGGAACAGAAGAAAAAAAACAGTCTATTTATGAATAATATAAATGTTTATGTAGAATATAAAAATAAATCCACAGGAACAAACTAAAATTAATAAGTGAATTAAACAAAGTTATAAGACTTAAAACCAATATTTAAAGTCAATTATAATTTATAAACCAGCAATTAAGAACTAGAAAATTAGAATATACATTCTTAAAAATAATGTCCAAAAACAAATTCCCTGAGAAGATCAACAACACCGCACTTTCCATCCCAGGGCAACTAGATATGTCACCTGGTCTGAGAGGGCTCATAGCACTGGGAGGCTTGGTGGAGTTGCTCTACATTTGATATTAAAAAAAAGGCCTATGATTGGACATTATGAAGAGATTAGGAGTCAGGATCAGTAGATTCCCCATCATAAATCTTGGGCAAAACAGATGATCATGAATTTTGATACGATTAAGTGTGTATCATGTTTCTTCATCCCAATCGGGTCTCATGTCCCCATGACTTAGAAACTTCTGATCACCAATTTATCATAGCTCTAGAACCACTGCAAGCTCATCTCCCACGGGTGGCCCCGCAGGGGAAGCCTGCTTATTCCCTGAAATTCTATTGAACAGTCATCCTTAAGATTTGGATTCTGAACAAATATCTCCCAATTACTGGCCCAGCAGAATCCTAAGGGCCCAGAATGTTAAGTGACCAAGTATTTGCTACTCAGATGTTCAGAGGTGAGAGGGGCAAAGCCAATTCCTGATATTTACATCAGAAGAAAGCCCACATCTGGTGCCCAGTGAACTTTTCGTTCGAGTCCAGAATCTCTTCTCCGGACTTTTTCTGATAAGAAGCAGGGTAAATAGCCTTCGGCTGGGGCAGTGCAAGCTGTTTTTTTGTTTAAGTTGTTGTTGTTGTTTGTTTGTTTTTTAGCGATGTGAATGTGAAGAGCTTTTCCTTCGCGTTAGCTAACTCAGGTGCTTCTTCAGTAAGTTGCTTCACATTTTGCACTGGAAGCCTGGACATTCCAGGGAACACAACCACGGCTATCCCTGCAGAGATGCCTGCTGTGTCATTCCACAGCGTACTGGTTTTACCTAAGGGTTATGGCTTCAGTCATTGTGGCAACTGGGTGACAGGAAAGCCGAGGTTAAAAGAACTATAAATAAGAATCCGTTTCCCCCAGAGTCTGAGAGAGACAGAAAGAAGGAGAGGGAGAAGGCGAGGGGGAGAGAGACAGACAGACAGAGAGAGACAGAGGCAGAGACTGGATGTATCTATTATCTACTTTTGAATCCCTCTCGTACCTCCCACTACAGACCTAGAAATGAGAACTGAAAAGTTTCTTTTCAGAAGACAGGGACTAGAGTAGACCCTGGCCAAGTAGCCCATTATGTCTGTTTCACTTCTCTAATAAGTAGGTTGGGAATAGCGGGAAACGAAATGCCAAAGACACGTGACAACACCACGTGAGGCAGGAACACTCACTCCTGTGTTTTACTCACTCCTGAGGACACTTGCAGCCTTTCCGCTCCCTGGAGAGAGTGAGGCTGACCAGGAAAGGGAGACACTGGCCTACTGCATCCACCATTGCTGAGGGAGGCCACACAGAGCTCCTGACCCTGCCTCTGTCACTGTAAGTCACAGTGTGAACCAACACCTGAAACACGGAGACATGTCTGGGCAAACAGAGAAAAGGCTTTCATTGGAAAAGAGAATTACTGCGGAAATAGAAAAGAATGACAAATCAACTTTTACCTAGTACATTCACTCAGATTTTTTTTAAAAAGCACTATTCCAGCACTTCAAATAAAAGGGTAGGTAGTACAACAAAAGATAAAACTTTATTTCATAATGACAAATAATCGCTAAATGCACCATAAGCATAGGTAACTATAGGCAAAATGTTATACAGTAGATTTGTAGAATGTATTCGTCTTGCATAACTGAAACTTTAAACTTGGTAAATTGTAATGACTGAAAGAGGTATGTGGTTAGATCCCATATTGTGCTTTTTACCACAATAAAAAGACAATGTGATTGATAGCAGATATTAAATAGTAAATTCAAAGAGAATGTTTAGAGAAAAGCAATTACAACCTAGAATTGTACACTGGAAAGCTACAGGATAAACTATATTTGAAAATGAAAAACAAAAAAAATTTATGCAAGACATAAGATTAAAATGGTCTGGTTCCTTAATCAAGCTTCTTTTGCAAAGATAACAGAGTCATTAAATTGGAAGTTGATTAATATTCATTTTTAACACTCAGTATTTCAAGTCACAGAGAAAATTAATCGACACCAATCTGGACCACTGCTTATATGCGAGAAAATGAGAAAGCTGGTGCAAACGTTCTATTTTTCAATTCCCCCAATATTCTCTTGTTATTCTTAGTATGTTTTACTTCTGATGAGAAATGAATCCAATTTATTTTAATGTAAAATAGACCAGTGAGTAGCAATGTCGGTATGATTATGAAATTCTATCTGATTTCAAAGTCAAGGCTCTTAACTGGTCAATGTTCACTCTACAACATGTCACCTGGAAGAGCAACCTAGTCATCATGTTCAGCGTGGTTTTAACCACTACCGTGAGCAGCTCCTACTTCATCAATGGCTACGTGGACTGAGCACATCAACCGGCATCTCTGGCACCTAAGATTTTCCCATGATGCTCCAGGCTCCTTCTGTAAACCAGCAGCTCCTGGGTTCTCCCTTCTCCCTGAAATCCTAGGGAATTTGGCCCTTACGCTTCCTGGGGAGTGATCAGCAGGAAGGGCCCCTGTGCTGGGGAAACACAGACCCCGTTCCAACCTTGGTTCTTCCACTCGTGAGCTATGGAACACTCGAACATAGCTCATAAGTTTTTAAATTCTTTAACTGCCTTATAAAGAATTCTTTCTTACAGGACATTAAAGAAATAACTTAGATTAATATCCTCCCTACATATTTATGCATATATACAATAATAGGTATATATCCCTGTATTTGTATGCCTCTGTGTGCAAGTATAAATGTGCATGTACACATTTTTTCCAGCAAGTACTTTCCTTTTTCTTCCCCTGGGACAAGTCATTACTCCTCTATATCTCGATGTGGACTCTGTGTAGTAGCCTGTCTTCATTTATAAAATATGCTTTTCTAAGAAAACTTTGTTCCTTTCCTATTGTGCATAAATCTATCCCTCATCATCATTTGACACCGATTTTAAAAGTAAGAAAGAGAAAAGTGCATGGGATCTTACACAGGTTGTTATGCACAGATGTTTCACTACCAAAAAGGCCTGAACACCAAAAGGCTGCCCCTAAAAGAACTGCTGCCCCAGACATAGCTCCCTCTGCTGGACGGATCTTGGAAACTCATACTTGTGCGTTTTCTGACCCTTTCCCAAAAAACGGTCTTAACACAGTCCCAGCCTTGGTATGAAAAGTTCCGTAACAGGAGACTCGAACTGCACTGGTCTCGAGAGCAGAACCGGGGAACGTGACAGCTGAGGCTGCAGCGGAAGCACGTGCTGCTCCTCTGAAGGGCACAGGCCTGTTGCACAGGCCACCGCAGCTTACGCTTCTCCGGGACGTGAGAGCAAAGTTTACTGTAACTGTGCTGGACACGTCAATAGGAGCTTTACATTCGGTGGAG
>PVJD01019920.1:0-10633 GCA_004026545.1 Mormoops blainvillei
ACTTTTAGAAATTAGACAGTTCTCTACCTCTGAACATTACCTTTATAAATGATCTAACAATGGCTACTGTCAGCATCCTTTCTTCACACTTATTTCTCCCTTCTCATTTTCTTTTGATTCCAGATGCTTATGTTGCTTATAAGAAATTGAGATGCTGCAACTTTTAGAAGCTGACATATTTAGAATCACCAACTAGAATGCTGCACATCCTTGAACTGAATCATTTTGCCCACTCTACTCCAGGGGTCATAAGAATAATTCTCCACTCACATTTATAGCCTAAAAACTGTAAATTGAAAAAAAATCTCCTATTCTATAAAACACAGAGTGATTCATGTGGGAGAGTTTCCTTACTGGGGCAATAGAGGTCCTACATGCTCCCAGAAACTAGGAACTTGTACAGGACTAACTATATTAAGACAATATTAATTAATTATTTATGGTTAGAAAATATGAAAAAAGAGAAATATTATCCATATATTACAATGAAACAGTAAGATAGGATGAAGTACTGACTGGGAAATTCATCCAAGTCTACCTGAATTACTATGGAACTAGTTCACAGAAAAGTTCAAGTGTGGCTTCTTAAAAAGAGGAGTATAAGTGAGAAACCATGAGGTGGCTTGAAGAAGCAAGAGCAAACCATCAGGATGGAACCAGCAATATTAGCTTCATTTAAGGACCTGAAATTGATGCAGATTAGACTCAGTCTATCATTATTTTTTTTCAAAAATGACAAGACAGATAAACTTATAGCAAGATTTAAAATTGATACATCCTTTAGAAGCAGCTGGCTTCTGAAATATTTTGCATTACATTAACCAAATTCAGGTCTAGAACTGCAGTTGACTCAGAACATGGGTATATGTACTTCCTTTGGCTCTTTGGAAGAGTATTGAATAAGACTTTGAACACATTTCTGCAGCAAAGGCACCAAAACTATTGTATATGATTTAAATTGTATGGAATCTACATTAAAAATTGAAAGAATATGGCAAAATTTATAGAAACTTATACTTGTTTCTGGAAAACCTAAAAACACTCTATGATTCAAAAAACTGAACTACAAAAAATATCAAAGGCATATGTGCCAAAATGTTCAAAAAAAAATCAGGACTCATTTTTCTGTTAGAAATGTTTACTTGGTTAACATGAAGTATATCATATATACTTTTATATGGATTCTTACAATATGCATTTTCTATTTGCATTTTAAAATATTTAAGTCTTTTTATCATGGCTATTATTATTATTTACAAATCATTTTGAAACAATAAATTGTTTTTCTTAGCCCTTCCTTTAGCATTTAATTCAGTAGAAAGGTAAAGTGTATTTTATAATTGTAATTTACCTAATTCAAATAAATACTGCATGTGTCATCTATCTTTCTAGTAGAGTTTGTATATATACGAAAATTTCCAAAAGCTATCGATAGTTGTACATAGTCTAAAACAAACTAAACAAAATTAAAACTGTAAGAAAATATCAGCACCAAAGTTTACATTTTGAATCATTTAATGTTGAGAAAAAAATTTTTATTTTATTCTTCTGGGTAAATAAAAGTTATAGACAATGATGAACCATGTATAATATAATCATATGAGGTAAAGAAGACTTCGATCTAAAATTTACCTAACTAGGGCAGGGGAGAGTAAAGGGAGGAAATAGGGACAACTATAAGTGCTTAACAATAAAAAAGGGGAAAAAAGAAAGGTACCCTAGAATAATCGAAGTGGGGGAGAAGTGGTTCCTGCAAATAGTTGGGAATGCTATTACCAGGAAAAGTGGGCAGAGAAAAATAAATAAACAAATAAATAAATAATAAGATCTACCTAAGTTGTTATCTTGCCACAAATCTTTACTTTTTTTTAAGCTGAAAAGATGAATGGTTTTTCAACCTCTCCAGTTAGGACATTGAATTTGAAATGCTACATGACTGTGCATCCTGGAGCTTTACTTTTCTCCTTCAGTTAACACACTGTGAGGAAATGGCTGACAGATTTTCCAAGCCAAACATGTAGTGTGATATTTGTGCCATTTCTTGCCTATAAATTTTATCAGTTTTTGTTTCATATTGTTATGTGTTCTGTTGACTGATTTATAATTTATGGAAACTACACATATCTCCACTAATGTTCAATACCATGCAACAGTGTTTTCTATAAGGAATGATTCTATAGGATGTTTCTGGTATTTCTATAATGTTTTTAAAACCCAGGGATAGAAATGGATATTCTTTAATCTGCACTCAATAATATTTTGCTCTGTTGAAAAATGTCCATTTCTGCAGTTTTAAATGTATAGTTGGAATATGACCTTTTTATTTTTCTGTGAAACAGAAAAAGAAAACCTATTATCTTTAATAGAAAACAAAAATCCAGACACATCCTTAATATGATCAATGATTTCTGCAGCACAGGTTAAAAATGAAGAGAAAGTCATGAATACAATTTTGCTATGGCCTTGGAGTAGGTAATTATGTACCTCCTTACATATCTATTTACTTTCCTGACTATTGAAGTCAACATATAATATTCACTTTTTGTTAATATTGAAATTCTAATAATAATATGATATGTGTTAACACTAGGTTCAGAAAAAAAAAAAAGCACAATTTGGGTTTTATAGTCCAAATGTTCCCTCTCATTTCTTTCTAAATTTAGCAAACAAAATACTGATGTGGAAAAAAAAAACAAACTTAGCAGCCTTCTGTTAAATGCTTTTAAGCATTAAATCATCTAAGTTTTAGAAAGATGATAATATAGGAAGATGGAGTTGGAGCATGAGATATAATTTATCAAAATCCTCCTACATTTGCTATCATTATGTAATTAATGTTTTCAATACAATGCTGATTAGGTAAGGATGCTCTGCCCCCACTGTAAGAATTTTGCATGAGTGGTAGCTTCTGTCAATATACCAAAACAGCAATGAGGCCAGGCTAAAAAAGTTAACTGCTTATTGAAAGTTAGTAAATAATAAACAGCAATTAAGTTCTCTAAGAGTTAGATATTTGGTAGACAGTACATAACCTGATATTTATGTCTCAGAAGATCCCATTTATCCTGTGGAAGTCCAGGCTGTATCTAAATTGTGGTTAAAAAAAAAAAAAAAAGATTGGCTTTTCTCATAGTGTATGTTGAATTGTTCCCAGAAAGGGAAACCAAGCATGGACTCTATTTTTAACCTTTGAATCAAGACAGGGCCATTTAACCTAAGTTTAGTTAATAGTGATTGAGAAAAAAAATAAATGTGCCACTTCCAGTCTTGAACTCCTAGACAACTCCCACATTACCTTTGATTGTCTTCTATTCAATACCTTCCCGAGCCCATTCATTGTTCATCTAGCTAGACCTAGAATGCTGCCATTTTCATGCTAATATTTCCTTGTGTGATTAGGTCATTACAACACAATGAAAAGTTTGGTGTCCTCATTTAAGTTGCTTCTATCTTGTTCAGTTCTTGAAGATCAACACAAAATCAAAGGTATTCAAATGTTATTAAGCTTCTGTGGTTAAAAAAAAATGCACACACACACACAAAGAACCAAATATTTACTCCCCATTTTCATACAATTTGAAGATAGAGTTAATTAAAGCATCTTCTTTTTCACTGCCCTATACTTGTGATTCTGGTTGTGTGTGTATGGGTACTGGTGCACAAACTCATGAAAAGGCAGTTTTACCAGTCTACCCACCCTTCTCTCTCTATATATACATATGCACATACACATATAATGTTAACCTTAAACAAATAGTCAGATATTTCTCCAGAAATTTGTGCTTACTTGGGAACATCAAGAAATTATAATTTGGGACATGCAATCTGGTGGCAAACTGTACGTAATAAGCCCAGCCAAACTAAGGAGAGGAACATTTTTTATGGGCTTGGGAAGGGCTGTTACAAACAAAGAGTCTACTGTAGGAAACTGAAAATTCGAAGTATAGTGACTTTTCATTGGCTGAGTTATGGCAGTCTCCCATTGGCTGAGTTGTTACTGGGAGAGGAGGAATCTTTCCTTCCTCTCGCGGAGGCAGTAAAGCAGTATCATTTTTTTGTGGGAGATGCAAGGTACATCTCCTCCTGTGGGGTCAGTGGATTGTGTAAGTGGTAGGTATGTGAGAGTTCACTCTTCTGTTTATTAATTTTCACATTTCCTTCTTTGATTAAGATCTTTCTCTGAGAGCATTGCTAATAAACAGTCAAGTTTTTCCAGAATCAGCGGTGTTTTGTCCCTCAATACCAGGGAGGACCTTTCTTGAGTGCTATGTCCCACATCAGAGGGAAAGTGCACAGAAAGGAAAACCGTTGTGGTCATATTTGAGTAACAAGGAGAAGTAGGAAGGAGATCTCTTAGGCATTTCCCATCTAAAGCCTGTATCTTACAATAGTAAACATGGTAGAACTGAAAGAATTAAATGAATGTTTTGTGAAGACACAGTGCAGAAATAAAACATGAAGCAATGAAACAATATTGTTATCTTAAAATAAACTGTTTGGAATAAAATGTCATCAATAATTCAGCTTATAGTTTGCAAGCTCAGATACTATGAATCTGGGTAAGAATCCAGAGTCAGTTAGTAGTCTAGATGAAAGAGAAAGTTCTATGAATTACAAACCTTCTAATTTGTCTGGGAACAGACAAAGATGATGTTGAACATCTTGGGAAAGCTTTCTTATTAGGTGTCATGTTCTTGTATTTCAGAAAATCTTCACCTTCAGGTCACCAGATGGTGTGCAGGTCCAAGCAAGTTTAGGTGCTTTCTTTAGATATGTCATGTGAATCCAAAAGTCTGTTCTCTGGGATATGGCAGCACAAGGGGTTGGTTAAAACTACTTGATCAGGTTTTTTCAAATGAAGTTGAGGACAGTCCTTCTGGTGGTGTCTTTTCCAACAGATGAAATATCCAAGTTATAAAGTGTGTTGCTTAAAGTTGTATCTCCCCAGAACATGCTGTGAAAAATCTATCTACCAGAACATGGTTAATTTTGATAAAAGCAATTAGGCCTTTCCACACTGAAGCAGAGCTCCTTTTATCAGCTGAAGATCAAAAGAAGCAGGGGCCAGATGCATCAGTCTCCCTGTCACTCCCCCAAAGGGAGAGAGCTTATGGATCCCCAAAGAGCATGGATCTGAGATTTAGAAGGACCAATAGCAATTGCGGCCAAGGTATTTGGAGGGTCTCTACAAATTTTGGCAGTTGAGTCTCAATAATGCTGGTAGTGCATTGTCTTCAACCCGAGGTTTGAGGCTGAGAAGGGCAATGAAAGTGTTGTAAAACTGACCAAACAACACAGACTTGTCAAAGTACCTAACTGGTAAAATGGGTTTCCAATCACTATGGAGTTCAAGAGGGTAAGGATAATCTTTACCAAAGGGAGCTTCATTGACCACAGAAGAAGCAGTAGCTTGTCTACAAGAGAAAGTTTCAGTCCAGTGAGAAAACATAGAGACAATTATTAAAGCATATTTGTATTTATAGGGAAGCTGTATGAAATCCATTTACCAAACCTCAAATGGTTCATTAGGCAACTTAAAATGTTCAGGAGCAGTGTGGATAGTCTTCCCTGGGTTGGAATTTGGATAAGTTGGACAAGTGAGGTAAACACTCTATTGCAGCCACATTAATATTTTCTCACCAATATTGATTCATGCTATTTTGTCAGTGGACCAATGGTTTAATGCATGTGCAGTAGTTAGGAGTGGGAATTTTAGAGTCTCCTGTAGGATTGGGTCATATTTAACTAGAACCAAAGCTTTCTATTTATCAAACCAACAATTGTTGAATTTTCAACCTTGTTATTCTTTCCCTGAGGCCAATTGTTGGATATCTCTTGCTAGTTTTTCCAAGTTATCATTTGGGAAAATATCCCTTTGGACCATAATAGGTTGTGTTTGACTACTATTGGTTCCTTTAAGAGCAGTGTTCCTTGAGGAAGTGTCAGTAAGGTGATTTCCCTTGCTTGCCAGAGTTGAGTTTAGAATGCCCTTGGATCTTAGTAATAGCTAAAGCAGCAGGTAGAAGTATAGCATACAATGATTCTTGAAAATACTGCCCATTTTAAATTTTATTTCCACTTCAGTAAGAAAACCGCATTACTTGCACATTTCAAAATCATGAGCTACTTTGAAAGCATATTTACTATCAGTATAAATGTTGGAGCTTTACCATTGCCTAAGGTACAAGACCACATGTGCACATAAAATTCTTGTCGGACGACAGTAGCCAAAGGCAAATGTGCCTCTTTGGTTACGTCAGAGGGTGTTGATATTGCATACCCAGCACAATATTTGTCATTATTACCTTTTAAATAAGAACCACCTGTCAGGGAATGATGAGAGGTAGGCCTTACGCAGAGGAGTTTTCTGCAGATCATCGCGAGGGGTGATCTGTTAGTTAAGCCCTCAGGAGGGGATTTATTGGTAATGAAGGGGAGAAGAGCAACAGGGTTAAAGTTACCACAACATGAAAAAGTTATGTGAGCAGCAGTTAACAAAAGGATTTTATAGGATGGCAGGTGCCTGACTAAAGAAATGTTGTGTGTGATGAGATTTCAGGAGGGCTTCAACTGCATGGGATATAAAACTGGTTAAAGGGGCCCCCCATAACAATTTCCTCCATGGCCCTAATCAAAAGTGCAGTGCCAATAGTGACTCTAAGGCAAAGGGGATATCTTTGTGCCATAGGTCCAGTTGCTGACTGTACTATCTTATGGGTTGATGATGGTCTCCATGTTTTATGGCAAGCACCCCAAGAGTATTTCCTTTCTTTTTACATACAAAAAGGAAAAAGATAATCTGAATTCAAATGCCCAAGGACAGGTGGGTTCCTTAAAGTCTCCTGTAAGGTTTTAAAGGCTATATTATCCGGTTCTTTCCATAAAATTGGGTTAGCATTGTTCTTTACTATAATATACTTTTGCAAAGTTTTGGTCATAGGGAGAGATTTGGGATTGAATTTTAGCAATAACCAAATAGACCAAGAAAACCTCACAGTTGATGTTAGTTTTGGGGTCTGAGGAATTTAGGACACTATGAAACCTGTTTTTAGGCACAGTCCTTGTTTTTGTATCAGATGCACTTATATTGAACTTGAGTTTGGGCAAACTGCAGTTTTTTCTTGGTGATCCTATGTCCCTTAAAAGTTAACAGCTTTACCCAGTGGATGCTGTCGTCCTATGAGGAGACTTGGGAGGAAGAGCAAAGAAGCAACTTATCCATATACTGCAACAAAGTAGAAGCCTTAGGGAACTTTACATCACCCAGATCAACCTTCAGAACTTGTCGGAAATAAGAAGGGTGTTAAGTAAAATCCCCAGGCATTATGTCCAACTGAATTGTTTCCTCCCCAAGAGAAGGTCAATAAGCATTGCTAGCTTCATTAACTGAAATGCTAGGGAATGGACTGCATAAATCAATTATAATAAAGAATTTACATTTGGTTGGAATAGATGTTTATAGTGTCCGAGGAACAACAGGATTCTGAGGTATAATGATGTTTTTAATTGCATGGAGGTCCTGGATAAATCTCCACCCTTGACCCTTGAGTGTTCTCACAGGTAACATAGGTATATTACAAGGAGTAGTTGAGGTCCTGAGTCTTATAATTTTCCATTATGGGCTTTATGCTTTGAAGAGCTTTACTTATGGAGTAGTGATTGATTCTGGGAAGGGGTTTTGAAGGATCTAGTTGAATCTTGATAAAAAGTGCACTGTAGATTCTGCCAACATCTACCAGTTGATTTTACCTGTACAGAGGATGTTAGGTTATCCAATAGGAACAAATGATCAGTGCAGCCAGGTTAAACTATAATGCCTTTAGAAATGGAGAAAATAATATATGTCGAAGGGGTTTTGTTTAAGTCTCCTGATTGGGTGTTTTGATGTCTACTGTCAAATTTTAGAATTTCACCCTTTTAGGAGAAAGAAATTCAGGTGTGATACTTTTCTAAGAATCCTTGACCTAATAAATAGATAAGGGTAGAGCAACTACAGATAAAAAGTATCTTTGGAAGCACTCAAACCAAAAGGAATAAGTTCAGAGACAGGAGCCTGTTGAGGCTTATTAGAGATCCGACTGTTTGTACTGTTTTGGTACTTTAAGGCAGGGCCTGCTGTACAGCAGGGAGGTTGAGCACTGTGTGTGTAGCTATTGTGTCAATAAAGACAGAGAGAGATTCAGTCCAAAAGCCAGGAGTGATTTTTCTGAACCTATCGAGAGGGAAGATTGGGAAGAGCTCCTGTACTTCCTTGGAGCCCCATCGTTGGGAACTAGGAAGACATTGGAAGGACTGGTTGGAAAGCTGAAGACATCTGAGGTGTTCAGTTTTATCACAATTTCTTTTCCAATGTCCTTGCTCTTTACAATTATAGCAGAAAGTATGAGGTTCAGTTTGATATAGGGACCACCATTTGTGAGAGTTGAAAATTAATAATTTTAGTGTTTTTTTCTTTCATGTAACTCATCTAGTGAATAAGAAAGCTGAATTGCTAAATTGACCAAATCTAGAATAAACATAGTGTCCCATTACATCCTGGTTCTTTTAACCGAAAGAGAATCTCAGTTCAGCCCATTAACAACCAGAGTTAAAAGCTACTTGAGTAGAATCAATGTCTGAAGAAAGACCAGAATTTCCTTTGAAAACAGGATGAAGTTGATTACACAGTCATAAACAGGCTCATTTTGATTTTTGTGAGCAAACCTAAATTGTGTTCCAATCGAAAGACTTGGAGGAAGCCTTAGGAATTTCCCAACACTTAGCAATTGCCGTAACCTGATCATGTAACAAGTCACTATGTTTATACTCCAGTTGTAATCCTCGGGGCCTTTTTGGGTGTTACCAGTCAGCAGTTTTCATCCAATGCTGAGCCTGGCCTTTACCTACAAACATATGAGCTGGTTAATATAAATCAGAGGAAGCAGATTGATAAGTTTGAATGATTATAATAAACTCCTCAGCAAATCTGTGGGGTCCTCATTCGTTTTGGGAAAGTCTTTAACTATGAATCACAGTTCAGTTTTAGCTCAGGGAATATACGAAATTAGGGGTCTAGCCTTCTGATCCTCAGAAATCTTCATTTTAAAAGGCACTTTTCTGATCAGTTCAGAGGAGGAGGGTGTGGGGAGAGATTCAGAGGAGAAGTAAGGTAGCTCTGGGGACAGAACTGATATAAAGCAGTTTGGGAAGAGGAGTGTGAGGCTTTGGGAACCATATTTTCTTTCCTTAATAATTTGTTTGACTCAATTAATCTTAAAATTTTATTTTACAAGGAGGCAATTTTAGACTCAAGTAACATTTGGTAGCCTCAAAGTACCAATTGAAATAGGTGTTCCATTCAGTTATGACAATTTCAGAATTATGGTTGTCTAATTTGGTCTTAAGAAAAGTAAGTTTTAGGGGTTCATAGTTCCTCGTAATGGAAATTTGCGTTCTAAATTACTTTTAGTCAAAACAGTCCATTTAGTTAGAAACACACATGAGGAGGAGTCATGGTTTCTAAACATAAAATTGTCAGAATCCTTGAGGGAGAAACCTTGAAGTTATTTTGATGACTGGGAACCCATTAATCAGAGGATTTTGCTATAGAGGAAAAGTATGAATGGCCTGCAGGCCAAGAATCAGCCCAGTTTTGCTGGGACCAGTTTGATTTCAAAAAGTAGGACCAAAGGCTGAAGAACACAATTCCAGTGGAACAGCCTGATTTTAAAAGAGTCGGGTCAAGTTGCCAACCAAGTACTTGTAGACAAAACAAAACTCTAAACAGAAAAGGAGGACGCCTTAAATTAGATCCTGAATAGAGTCTAGAGAATTTCTAAACGCAAAGACAGCAGAAACTCAGATCCAGGAGAATGATTTACCCTACAACTCCAGAGTCTGTGAGGAAGCAGTGAGCTTAATGGGCTCTTTGGATACCACGCCTGTTTGTCCATCAACCACAGAGCTATTGGGGATCTTCTCCAACTCCTCAGGCAGGCTGCCAAATGATGTTAAGTTTAAACAAACAGCCAGGTAGTTCTCCAGCAAAATAAGTTTATTTGGGAACAACAAAGGATTTCAGCTCTGGACTTATGGTCTAATAATGAGCCATGAAAAAGTCTAGAGAAATAAAGTAGGGGTATGCTCTTTTATAGACTCAGGAGGCGCTATTGTAAACAAAGAATCCATTGCATGAAAATGAACGTTCGAAGTATAGTGACTCTTTGTTGGCTGAGTTATAGCAGTCCCCCACTGAGTGAACAGTAAACTGGGTAAGGAGGTTCTTCTCCTCCTATTGAGGTAATAAAGTAGTATCACTTTCTTTCAGAGTGATACTCCGAAGTCAGCCTCTTCCTGTTGCGTTAAGTAGTGTGTGTTGAATGACACAAGTAAGAATTCTCTCTTCTAAACTTCAGAATCTATTTTAAATTAGATTTCCTGTTTATTAATTTTCACAATATACATATTTGTATTCCAATGTGAACATTCTAATATTTTTTTAAGAATTATAGCAGCAGTCATTTCACTATCCCAGCCACACACCAATTCTTTGTCATTACCATCTCTCCACTAAGATAAAGTGACAATTATTTTATAAATTTTCATATAGCTTTGTAAGTCCTTATGTCTGAATACTGAGCAAAACAACCTCGAA
>PVJD01019921.1:0-10626 GCA_004026545.1 Mormoops blainvillei
GGCCTCTTTGGGTTCATTTTGATTGGGACCCTCTGTGCTTCCTGGGCTTGTGTGACTTTTTTTGTCATCAAATTAGGCAAGTTTTCCATCAGTACTTTTTCAAACAGGTTTTCCATGTCTTGCTCCTCTTCTTCTCCTCCTGGTGTCCCTTTATACAGATGTTATTATGTTTCGTGTTGTCCTGCAGTTCCCTTAACTCCCTTGGTTCTTTTTGGGTCTTTTTTCCTTTTCTTGCTCTTTCTGTGAGTTTTTCTCTACCATGTCCTCTAGCTCTCTGATTGGATCCTCTGCTTCATCTAGCTGCTTCTGATTCCTTCTACTGTGTCTTCAGTTCAGAAATTGTATCCTTCATTTCCTCCTGGCTCTTATTAATAGTTTCCATGCCCTTTTTCATGCTGATGCAGTTTGCAGGAAGTTCCTTGTTGCTTCCCTGTAGTTGTTTGTAATTCTCACTGAGCTTATCGAGCTTCCTTATAACCATTGTTTTTGAACTCAATATCTGATCATTTACTTGCCTCTATTTCATTTAACATTCTTTCTGGGGATTCCTCCTTTCATTTTGATTGGGGGTTGTTTTTTTGTCTCCCCATTTTAGGGGAGACTCTTATTGTTTGCTTCTGCTTCTTAAATTGATCTGCTTTCACTCCCTGACTTTGTGGTGTGAACTTCTATGGTAGGAGACCTGTGGGATTCAGTGGTGCAGCCTCCTTGTTCTCTTGACCTTGTTGCTCCTGGATGTTCTGTGTGCTGTTTATGTTGGCTCCCTGGATGTAATTGGGTTTTGATTGTTGTTGGATCATTCTTTGGCAGCTCCTTCCCTCCCGCTGGTTGACTAAGGGTCACTCTACCTAGCATGTCTTGTATGCTCTTGTGTGGGTGCTGCCAGAACAAAACCACAAAGCCCAGGAAACAAACCCATACCTGCAAAAATAACTCCCACCCTCAACCCTACTATCAACAGCAAATGAACCAGTATTAATAAGGGTGGAAATAGATTAAGAACATTATAAGAAAGGAGAGCAAATGTGAGATGGCCTACTGAAAGAAAAATGATTTTGAGAGGGTACAGGGAGGAGTGCTCATAAGAGTAGGGAATTAGAGCAATGTGTAGAGAGTAAAATTTACATAATAAATGAAAAAGAGAATAAAGAAGGCAGAATGGAGTAAGAGAATGGAAGTGTATAATATTTGATTTAAATAGAAATTTAAAACATTAAATAAAATAAAGTGAGAGAGAGAGAGAGAAAAAAGAAAAAAGTAAATAAATAATGAAAAAAAGGAACCAAATTGGAGAAAAAGATCCACTACAGCGCTATCAATAAGAAATGAGCTAAAATTGATATAGATGGGATAGGAATAAGAGGGAAAAAAGAAAGAAAGAAAAGCTTAAGAGATGTCTAGAGGAAAAGGAAGTGATTATGAGATGATAGAGTGAGAGAGGATATGAAGGGTGAGGAACGAAAACCTGGATAAGACAGGGAAAAATTAAAATTTGAGATTAAAGGAAAAAGAGAAAAGAAAAAAAGCGTAGGATGAAAGAGAAAAAAAGAAAAACAAAGGCTTAGACAGTGAAAATTAAAATATGAGACAAAAAAAGAGTAGGAGAGAGGAACGGTGAAATTGGAGATTTAAAATACAAAAATAGTGAAGATCTAGATATAAAATTGAAAAAAATGCAACAACTACCCTATCCACAACCAATGAGCAAAGACTGTTAAAGATGGACAGAGAATGCAGGTATTTTAAGAGTGGGAAAAAGAATGTAAAGTGACCATTGACAAGAAAATTGATGCTGGGAGGCTGGATGGGGGAGAAATAGTAAGAGTACAGAATGGAAACAAGTTGTAGCAAGAAAGAAAGCAAAATTTAAAATGATAATGATAAGAGTAAAGAAGAAGGTAAAATGGGGTAAGAGAAAGAAGGAGCAAAATACGTGAATTGAAATAAACTATAACATAATCTCTAGTGTCTTAATATGCACAAACTTGAAGGACAAGAAATGAATGTTAAAAAGCTATATAGGAAAGAAAATATCACAAATCATGGGGAAGATCATGGTGGATTTCATCTCCATAGCATCTAGTATTTACGACAGTTTTTTTCTTTCTGGATCCGCCTCTGGTGATGTCAGATAGTGACCCCATCTGGCCTTAGGCAGCCTGTTCAAGACTACCAGGGATCTACTCTCTATAGCCAACTGCTTCACTCGTTAATCTAATCACCCTGAAATCAGTGGTCAGGCTTAAGAACCACAGGGTGGGGCTATTTCTTCCTGTCAGGCTGCTGCTTCTCGGAGGGGAGTGGTCTGCCTGAGCATGATGGCTGCTGCTGCAGTATGGGGGATGACTCAGCCCGGGAATCCCAGTAGCTACTCTCTCAGTTCTCTCCCCAAAGCCACCATCCCCAGTCTCTCCTCAAGCATCTCTGGTCCACTCTGCCTTCTCCCCACCCCTTTGCTGGAGCCCAAGGTAAGTGGCTGCAAATGAAAACTCATGTCTTGGCCCTTTAAACGGTCATCTATCCCTTGCAGAGAGAAACTCTACTACTTTTCACAGCTGGACATTATCTGTGTACTTTTCGGCTCTTGTGCTCTATGCTGGGGATCCCAGCTTAGGGTTTAGACACCACACTTCTCAGTGGGTTCCAACCAGCTGCTTAAATAGCCCTCCTGCACTTCAGCGGCTGCCTGTGGGTGCCCAGCCACCCCTCTCACGTGTCTACCACACTCCCTACCAGTCACATTGTGCTGAAGGTGTTTTTTCTGTCTGTCCGTGGTTATAGCACTTCTCTCTTGCTACTGTTCATTTGTTTGTTTCGGATGATTTCTCCATAATTTACAATTGAGTTGTAATTCCAGATTGGTCCTGGGAAGAGTTTAGTGTGACTTTCACTCACTCCTCTACCGTCTTGGATCTCTCCTTAATTTTGTTTTCTAAAATAATTGAAAGAACAGGTATTCCCAGGGTGGGGCAATATCTTAAAACTCTTATTAAGTAACACCATGGGTGGGAGAATGACTCTTATTTATTCTAACAAGGGCAGGAACTGAGAGAGCAAGACCATAATGCAGTGGCAGGAGCTTCGGAAGTCTGGAAAAGGGATGACCTGGAGGTGTGAGAGTGTCACTCAGTTCTGCCTAGTGCTACCTCCAATTCCCAGGTCAGTGAGAGCTGCAGATAAAGCCTTAAAATGATTTTTCATATGGTCCCACCAGTGACAAATCAAAATGTCCTCAGAGTTTTGTTTTGTTTTTTTTAGGGAATTTCAAACATCATCTATTACTTGATGAAAATAGAAAATTACTTAGAATTTATAGAGGAAATACACTTTAGTTAACTTTACCCACATCCCCAGTTTATAGATAATTTCAAATCCTTTCAGGAAAATATTTAATGACTTAGGGAAAAGATGTGTTGCAAGGTTTGGAGGAAAAAGAGAGGTTGGAAGAACTTAGCTCAATGGGAAGCTGACGAGTGTTTCTTGGTCACTTACCTATAAAACCAGCAGGCCTTATTTTGCAAAATTTGGGGAGATTTGCTGACATAGGACTAGCAGGGGTAAGCCTGAGTTCAGAAGCTGCTGGTGAAAATTTGACCCTTCACACAAATAAGGAAGTCTTCACTCTGCTCTGGTGTAGGTGCCAGCTAGCCTTCTGTCTTCTCAGTGATTTCTTTAGTACTTAGTAAAACTGGGTATAATTTCAGGATATTAGTGTTTCTCTTTGCTTTCTCTTGTATAGTCCCTCTAGGCACTCTTTCCTACAAGTTAGATCCATTTGAAACTCCTTTTCTTTTCTTTTCTTTTCTTTTCTTTTCTTTTCTTTTCTTTTTTTAAGTGGGAGAGAGTTGTCTTTCTCTTTTTCATTGGCTTAGCAGGTTAGAAAATATTTCTTTAAGAGGGTCATTGTATTATTTTGTCTTGCTTAATACTGTGGGTTTTGAATATTTAGTCATCTAATGGGATCTGTGTTCTTAACTCACAACAGTTCTAGGTAAAGGGATGCTTTCATCAAAAGATTATGTTGATTTTTCATTGTTCAGGAAGGAATGATTCACCAACTACCATGTTATACATATATTTTTGTTTCAAAGACCTGAAATAGATGGTAATTTCTTGGTGTTGAACAATCCTTCTCTATCAAGTTAGATTATCAGCCAACATTCCCATTTACAAATATGATGTGAAACACACCAGAGATGTGTGATTCTACACCAGTTCAAGTACTTGATAGAGCATTTCTTTGCATAAATCCCCTGGGTCTTGCTTCTTTTCTCCCCCAGGTGTTGTCTTAATAGCTCAGTCGTTAGAGGAAGGAATTCTGTTCAACAAAGATAGGTGTGCATAAGGGAAGGCAAAACAAGGGCCCAGCTAGAAAATAGCACCTTGGAAATAGACATAGAGCAAGAGAGGAGATTCTGGACTTGGCTCGGGTTGAGCCTGCTGGTGGCAGGACTGCTATGGAGGGCGTCCCTCTGCCTTCCCGCGGCCCAGCCAAGGAAGGGGGTGCAGAGACCGCCACAGAAGCTAAAGGTGTACTGGTAGGTCAGATGGAATAGTTAGGGCAACCCCCATGCCCGCAGCAATGCATAGTCTGCTCTGGATGGGTAAGAGTGAGCTTTGATGCCAGAATTCCTTGTCGCTGCCCATGACTAACAAGTCACTAACCATTCAGGGGCTCAGTTTCCTTGCTTCTCTAATCAGGATGATAACATACCCGTCTCATTGGCTTGTATGAGGATTCAACGAAGTGGTTCAAGCAAAACACTTAGCACAGAGCTTGAAATATAGGTCAAGTATAAAGCAATCAAGGAATTCTTTTTTCTAAAGTATATATTATATGAAATGTTTGGCAGGTTTCTCACTGACTGTGGATTACACAAAGAGGAAATGATAGCAGAACACTGGTATGAGAGGAAGGAGAAGGGAAAGCTGACTGGAATGGAACATCCCAATGTCAGGGAGAACACAAGTAGCTCTGCATAGAGAGAGGCAGAAAGAAGCCTGAGGAAAGGTAAGCCCCAGGCATAATCATTTGTATTCTAAGAACATTCTAGAATGCACATAATCACGTGTATTCTAAGAATTTTAGCATTCTAGTCCTACATCTGTTTTCTTTTTTCACCTTTATCCCATGATTAGCCTCACCTCACCTTTTCATTTCATTATGTCCCCCTCCTTCCTTATAAAAATGTCTATATGGTTTCTCCCTCTCCTCCTCCCTTATCCTCTCTCTCACTCCACACCCATTTTCTTTCTCTTCATTCTTACCTCCACTATGATTTCTCTTCTGCTATTCTTTTAAAGCATTGCTCTCTCTAGCCTGCCGGCTACTTTAGTTTTGTCCCTTCCAGATCATAAGAAGACTATTTTTTCCTTCTTCAAAATCAATCCCCTTTTTACTAACCACTTAACAAATTCTAAATCTCTTCTTATATCTTTTATTATCTGCACACTGGTAGATAATTGTGTTTTTTTTGGCTAATTTATTATTTGTGCCAGTTGTAGATGCCAGTCAAGGGCCATTCACCTGCCCAAGAGCTAAATACAAGTGTTTGCATACACTTGTTTTTGTATTTCAAAACCTTTATTAGAGGACATTGCTGTGTGAATAGTGGGGCGTCTTATGGGAGATAACACAATGATATTTAAAATGGCTCTTCCTCATTCCAAAGATATTTTGGAATATAAAAGTGTTAAAAATTGTTCAGAACTATTTAACAACACTTTCCAAAATTATTCAGTTACCAAAAATTATTTATCTTGCCTTCGCCAAGCCAACTGAAGACAACAGTAGTTGTCTTTTGGGCTTAGATTATCTACTGATTGTTTACACCATCTTAATGAGCCAGCACATTGTGAACCCAGACTGTAAGCTGACAAAGAGTGTAGATATGCATAAATGTAAGATCTAATGGAAAGCAGTTCCTCAAGGATCTAGGGTGGTCAAGGTACTGCCCGTAGGTTGGCCATGTTGGTTGAGAGGACCTGCTTCTAGGCTCCTCCTCTTTTCTATTTGCTTGAGGTAGAACGGTTAATTTACTACGATAGGATTGTCAGCTGGTGATCATTGGTGCCAATTCAAACACCAACAGAGATGCCCGATTGGGGTTGCAGTGAAGGAAACTTTATTTAGTGCTAACAGCTTTACAGTAATACAGCATGGCTGTGAAAAGAGCAAGGCCGTGAGGCTGCGCCCGGGGGCCATGTCCATCTTCAGTTGGGGAGTTCCACTTGTGATGGTCCGCTTTGCTCCACCCCACTGGTCTGCAACAGTCTGCTCCACTCCGCTCCTGGGAGATTTCTTAGGTGTTTCAGCTCCAGCTGGGGAAATGTAGCCTTCAAGTAGTAGGTGGAAAGCAGGCAAGTCCCCGCCCCTGGTCCCTGATTGGTCAGAAGATAGCCGCTGTCATTAGTCAGAGCTGCACAGCTCCAATTGGATGAGAAAAAGCTCAGTCCTATTGGTTGTGTAATAGGACTCGAGGAACTCCTTTATAAAGGCTGGCTCAGATGACAAACAGCGCAGAGAGGCAGTTTAGCAACAGAGACTCAGGCTGTCTCTGGCAGGCTTCCGCACAGCCACCAGGAGTCCTTCTTAGTCCTCCGCGTTCACAGGATAGAGGAGAAATACTTAATTTGTGTTTGTACTTTTTTTCAATCTGGATAAATTAATTCTTTAATTCTAGTTTTTAGTAAAGTCCAGTCAAATTACCATGGGCAGCCACAATAAGAACTATCCCCAAGGTTCCAACATGTCAAAACCTCCCCGTTATGTGGCACGTGGTTTTAGGAATGCCTATTCCTTCATCTCTGAAATGGAGAAAATTTTACAATAATTTGGTTTCTGAGCAAATTTCTTCCTTCCCCTCCCTCTAAAAATAAATAAATAAAACCTAAAATAAAGAAGTAAAAGCAAGATAATGAAGGGAGGGCATCTTCAGAGTTTTGCATTTTCATTTAATGTCAACGGACCCCTTAGTTTAAATTTAAAACATTCTGCACACAACAGCAGTCAGAAACCAGTGTATCAATCCTGTCTGCAGATGAAACATCAGTTAATAAAACTGGGCCCCGGTATGCACTATTTATTCATTTATAATGTCTAATTTTCTCCCTGAGTGACTGATAAATCCTATCAGACCACTGGGAAAAGACCTGATGGGAGAATCTTGGATTCCAAGTTTTCATGACCTGTTGTTATCTTTTAATTATGTCTCATTTTAGCTGATTATTTTAATGAGCTTTATTGCAAAATGCCTAGATAAGCAGCCTTAAGAATTGTGTGTACTTCTGAAACTCAAAGGTAGCAAGAAGTACATCTGGCTCTTCCATTACTTCTGTCCTCTCCTCACTTCAGAGGCCCCTCTCTTCAGCTCTAGAGAGGATAACAAGATAAGCAGTTTGTGCCCTTGCCCCCCTGAGGTACCACCCTCTGCTGCTGGAAACCACCTCCAAGCCAGCCTTTTCTGTCTCGTCTCCTTCCCACTCCACGCTCTCTAACACTCGGCGGCTAAATTGATCTATGCTCCTTGCTTAGCACTTTCCTCAGTTCAACTCACTGCTCTGAAATCTCCAGTGGTCACTGTTGCCACCCACACCGAGTGGAAACTCCCCTCTGGCTTCCATTGCAGTGCGTAGCATGACTCCACTCCCCACCACCCTGTTTTCCAGTCCTCCTTGGTTCCCATCCCTAGTCTAGGGGCTGCTGCTGCTCATTCCCACTTCCTGCCTTTACACATAGCGTCCCCTCAGCCTGAGTGCCTTTTCTTTGGCGTAAAAGAAGCCTATCCATTTTTTGAGGCTCAGATCAAATGCTACCTTTCCTGGGAATCCACTCGGGTCCTTCGAACTAACACCGGTTCTCCTAGTCCTCTAGAGTTATGTGGTATTTAGATTCCATAACCTCCACTTATATATAAACATATATTCTTCTGTATCAGTCAGTACCTGGCAGCAAAAACACGGCACAAAGGTTAACTGAAGGACTATGTACAAGAATATGGGTAGGTTGAAGAGAAATCAGCAGGGAAAATGAAGCACCATAGAGCTAGCGACAAGAAGAAACCCTTACCGCTTCTTGGCTTGAAGGAACAAGGGGGCTGACTGGGGTCCAGAACTCTAAGAGGAGAGCCATAGCTTCAGGACAGGCCTCTCTGACAGGAGCCGAGGTGTTCAGTCAACGGACATAGGCGATCTGTGGCAAACTGGCATGGGGGGAGATATAAATGCCTGACCTTATTGTCTCTGAGGCCTTAAGTCTCTTGCCAGGGCCTTTTGTTGGCTAAATCCAGCTAGCAGCTGGTGGGCAAGGGAGCCCACTGATATTGTCTCTAAAGCCCCTGTGGCACGGGGTAGGGTGGGAAAGAGTGGATCTGAGGGAGCAACAGGAAAACAGGCAACACATGCTCTTTACTGTGTGGGTGAAATGCTTCCTGGGGTATGAGCTTTCTCCCAAGCTAGACTGAAAGCTCCTTTGAGGCTAGAGACCATGGCTTGTGTTTGCTTCTTACTTTCCACAGTGCTTAGTATAATATGAATTAGAAAATGTCTAAAAATGCTTATATGACCAGGGGTGGGGGGGAATGACACAAAAAAAAAAAGACTCAGAATTTATTTATAAAAAATTATGTATTTATTCTTACATGTTTAAACTTCAGATATAAAAAAAGACTCGGAATAAATTGCATATACTATGAAAAAAAACCAGTCATCTTCAAAGTACCCTCCATTTGATGCAATGCATACCTATTGAGACTTTTTTCCCACTGCTCAAAACAGTTTCTGAACTCATTGATTTTCATGCCTTTTAGTGCTTCTGCTGGTTTTTGTTGTTGTTGTTGTTGTTTGTTTGTTTCACCTTCTCCACATTGGCAAAACGTTTCCCTTTGAGGACTGTTTCCATCCAGGGGGAAAAAAGTTGCTCAGGGAGGGGTTGGGTGAATAGGGAGGGTGGGATGTGGGGGTCATGCTGTTTTTTGGTCAAAAACTGCTGAACACTCAGTGCAGCGTGGGCAGGTGCATTTGTAAATCACCCATCATGAAATGTGTAAACATGTTGAGTCTTCAAAAAAAGAAAAATTACTGAAGCCGAACGCAGCCTCTCACAACAGTGCCAGCTGGTACGCTGATACAGATGCGTTCCTAAAACACTCACCTGGCCGTGGAAGCCTGTACTACAAGGGACCTGTCCTCCAGAAGGTAACTCCTTTTTTGGGGGGCCCCCTTTGTACATTAAAGATTTTTTTTAAGAGTCAGTGGTAACTTCCCACTCTTGTTTTGATATCTTCAAACTTCTAAGCCATGGTTTCCCAACTCAATCAAAGTAAAATCCAAATTCCTTAACATGGGGTGGATCTTAGCTATCTCTCTGATCTCATCTCCAGGCCATTCCCTCTTGCCTCCTTACTGCTCCAACCACCTGCTTTTCTTGCCCCAAATATGTTTCACTTTAGGGCCTTTGCATCTGCTGCACCCTCTGCCTGAAGGCTTCCATATGTTTTTCACTTCTTTCAAGTCTAAAATGTTATTTCTTTAGAGAGGCCTTCACTAATGACCCTAAGTAATATATTTAGTATCATCTCCTATCTCTCCCTATTCTCTTACATCACTTCGTTTTCCCTATAGTACTTAACCGCCACATGTGGATAACATTATTTGTTATTCTTCTTGCACTAGAATACAAACATCCGTGGAGCAAGGACTTCATCTGCTTTGTTCCAAATATCTAGATCAGTGTCTGACACATAGAAGGAACTTGATAATTGATTATATCTCTATGTCTATAAGGAAATAAATAAAATGAGTTATAGGTAATATAATATAGAATTGATATCTGTAATATACAATTTATAAAGTGAAGTTGAGTCCCTTTTCATTGTTTATGGGCAGTCCTGACAGTTTGATGTGGATGTTTGCCCTTAGCCCATTTTTGGCTAAAATAAGTTCAGTTCCGTGCAGTAAGTTTGTACTGCGTCTGTGCTAAGGCAAACCAGCAGCCAGTGCCCAGTGCAGCCCTCCCAGGGCTCACGCCTTCTCCTTCCCAGTTGTCCCTCCTTAGCTACTAAAGAGCATTACTATTCGTTAGAGTGGCATCAAAAACCTCCAGAACTGTCGCGGCCCCTTTCCCCCAACCCTTCTCTGGTGTGCAGAATTCCACCACAGTTTCTCTTCACAGCAAACTTCCTAGTAGAGAGCTGCTCTCAGAGTTTGTTAGCGCTTTTACTTGTTCATTTGTCACCAGGTGAAGGGCCCAGAAGGGCTTCAGGTGCCCTGGAAGCAGCCTTTCCTGACTAGTTGCTCCCAGTGCAGCCTCGAGGGGCTGTCTCCTGGTCGCTGACTCCACTGGCAGCTGCTCTATGAGTTGTGCCAATGGCGTGTCCGCTACCATGCAAGTGCTGGTCTGGGGCTCAGCTGCCAGGGCCCTTGCCTTACCATGCCACTCCTGTTCCTTTGAAGCTCCTGGACACACCAGGCATCATGTTCATATTTGTCCTGGTAGCATCAAAGGTAGTGTTTGAGTAGCAGTCCCAAGTGGACTCTTTATCACGGCACTCCCCACCTGAAGGATATAGCTTTCTCTTTTCTGTACTTACTTGTTTTTAACATTAACTCTGTCCTTAGGATGCAGTT
>PVJD01019922.1:0-10625 GCA_004026545.1 Mormoops blainvillei
ACTGGACTGAGAGCCCCCGAGCGCAGGTTCTCAGTCTTATTTTTCTCTGCAGCCCCAGAGCCTGAGGCTTAGTAGTGACTCCATGAACATGACTCTCCAATGAACTTACTGGTAAGTCTGGAATGCCAAGGAGAAGGCCAATTTAGAGTTGCACCGTGGAGGTCCAGTTTGGAATTTTAAAGAGAAGGCAAAATACATTGCAAGAAATACCATCTCAGCCATGAGTATAGGTCTTAATTTCCTTTTTTAAAAAAGGAAAATCATTTCTTGCTTAGCAACATCAAATTCAAAAAAAAAAAAAGCAAACACAGATGGAGGGCGTCTTGACGTGGAACCAGCGACCCCCAGGCCGGAGCCCTGTTTCCGCTCCACCACAGTGATCGTGGATGGGTCATTTGACCCCCGGGAGCTCCGCATCCTCTTCTGAGGCATGAGAGGCGAGGCTGGGAGACATCCACCTGCTGGACCCTCATGTGCTAACCACGGAACCAGATCAAACTGGTCCTGTCCTGTTGAATAAGACGCTGAGTTGCTTCTCAGAGACATTAGACCAAAAGCCTGCTAGTCACCCAGCCGAAGCATGAGCAGCGCAAAGTCCCTGGACCTCCGGCTGCACCTGGAGCCAAAGTCGGCTCCCCAGGCCCAGCCCATGGAACCAAAGGACTAGGACATGATTGCAACTTGAACACCGGGACGCTCTCCGACACCAGGGATCTGCTGTCCAGGAAGATGCAGTGTTGACGCAAAGGGCAAATCCCAGGGTCCTTCATTTAAAACCTGTCCCCCAGCACGTCTCCTTATCTGTCCCCCAGCCCCTTAAAATCCCTTAACCTAGTTCAGCAAGCAGGATGCGTCTGAGGCACCATTACGTCCCCCACCTCCTCCATTGGCACCTTTTCAATGAATAAACCTTTCTTGACATCAAACTCTGACATTTCGACTTTTGGCCTTTTGAAGTGTCGGGCACAGGGACGTTGGTTTGGTGACAATGTGTGAATAGTTTGGATCAGTGTTTCTCAAACTTTTGTTCGTTGTCACCCCCCTCAGCAGAGGCGAGTTAAGGTCGGTTGAGGCCCCGGGCGCAGAAGAAAATATTTAAACATACTATCAGGTTTTACTGCCAATGATAAACTTGTATGTAATTAAAAGTGCACATATGAAACCAAACTTGGTGTCATTAGAAAAAAGTGTAAAGTTGGGGGGTTTTGTGGGGCCCTTCGGAAGTTGGGGCCCAGGGCACGCGCCTGGTGCGCCCGCGTTAAATCCGCCTCTGCCCCTCAGGAGCCTTTCGGCCTTTTTTTCCTAATCCCACAGAATTTTAGTATTACAGGAATACTGCATTCGAAGGGTCACAGACCCTCGCAATAGCTAAGATACTTTTCCTTCCTAAAAACCAGCTTTTGTCCCATGGAGAACGCATGGTTTTGGTGGGTCTTTCCTCTTTGATGGCCAACAGGAGAGCTGGGACCATGTAAGCACCAGAACCCTGAGGTGCTGGGCCCAGCCGCTGCTGCCTCGGAGGAGGGCAGATAGAAATGGGATCCTCTCCTGCTCTCCGAGCCTGCAGTGGTCAGTCTGCAGAGCGGCAGGAGGCCCGTCCCTGTTACTGCTAAAGTGGGGTCTGCGGTTGGCTCAGCAGCCAGGCACCAGGCCCCAGGAACTCAGAGGAGGACGAGACTCCGCCTCTGCAGCCAGGGGCTCTCACATTCGTGGGGAAGACAGAGGGGCGACCGCAGGGGCCCGCATTCCAGGGGCCACGGCAGGGGATGGCTCTGGGCGGGGCTCTCCCTTCGGGGATGTCAGTGACGCTAGTCTGTGGGGGACCTCATTTTCACTGCCCTGGGCCAGTGCGCGGGAGGGAGGCCCCAGAATCCTGCTGTACTCGGTCTGAGGAGCCGGGCTGTGGGGGCACCCGGCTTGCAGGGGCCAGAAGGGGAGGACAAGCGGAAGCAGCCTGGCGTTCGAGTCAGGCAGCGTGTGGCTCAGGAGGGGGCTGACAGTCTGCCCACGAGGCCCCCACCCAGGGACTTGTGCACCTGCCCTGGCTTTGGGAACCTTTACTCTCATTTGCCCTGGGGAGGTGATGCAGTCTGGCCAGAGAACACCAGACTGGCGCTGTGGCTCTGCCCAGTGTCTTTAACAGAAGGCGTGCAGCCTCCCCCAAGCCGTGGTGTGGCGCTTAGAGCTCTCACTGGGCCCACTCCCCATCCTTCCTTCCTCCGCACTCGCTGCTTATTGTTCATGATTTAGCATTCCTCTCATTTCTTTCTTTCTTTTCTTTTTTTAAAAGATTTTATTTATTTTTAGAGAGAGGGGAAAGGAGGGAGAAAGAGAGGGAGAGAAACATCAGTGTGTGGTTGCCTCTTGCATACCCCCTACTGGGGATCTGGCCTGCAACCCAGGCACGTGCCCTGACTGGGAATCGAACCAGCGACCCTTTGGTTCGCAGGCCGGCGCTCAATCCACTGAGCCCCACCAGCCGGGGCCTCTCATTTCTTATTTGTGTATTTTTGCTTTGCCCTGGCGTATGGAATCTTGTGACTCCAAACCCTTTGTGAAACAAAGAGGGTCATAAATTCATAACAAGCAAAATGTCTGTTTGTTCCCTTGATACATTCTTTTGCTTCATGCCCACTTTCATGTTTATTCCTCTCCCAAAAGGATCATGCCAGTTGTCCCTTCCCCTTTCCTGCAATTGGTCCCTGAGGTTGGGCATTAATGACTGTATCAAGGGGTCAAACTCCTAAGGACCCCCTTCTGCCATCTCCCTCCCTGGCTCTGCAGCATCATCGATTCGGCCGTATAAAATGTGGCAGGGCTTCTCTGGCAGAGAAGCTGCCGTAAATAGCAGCTGCATTTGACCCAGCTGGGGCGGGCGAGGGCTCAGAGTCTTTCTGACTGCAGGTGCTGCTCTGAATGTTAAACCCAGAGGGGGGCGGGGAGGCCAGGCGTTTCCCAGCTCTGCCTGTGGGGGTCCTTCCCTGGGCTTTCTGGGCTTTCCCACTCCCTGTCCGATGCTCCTCCCTCTTGCAGGGGAAATCGCACCTTCTAGAGACCAGGAAGCCAGCAGGACCCGGGGCTGGTTACCTTAACCCCCCTGCAGTGCCGGTGCCTTTTCTATAAGTGGGGATGATGCTATTTCATACCCTGCAGGGCTGTTGTGAAAATTAAATAATATAGGCTAAGTTCCCAACAGAGCATGTTGTGGGAACTCAATACGGGGTAGATGCTACTGTTATTATTAATGATTATTATTTGGTGTAATGGGACCTGAGCCCAGTTGTCACAGGAGGTGCTCCTGGCTGCACCTGGTCCAGGAAGCTGAGGCCAGCATCCCTTCAAAATGAATAATTCATCACCGTTCTCCTTTGCTCTGAAGCAGCAGCCTCTGGGAAGCAGTGCAGACGAATTCACTTGTCATGGGTGGGCGTGCGTGCGAGAGAGCAGATGGGATTCCCCAGTCACGTGCTCCTGCAGACAGTGCGACACACACACACCCGGAGGAAGCCCTGCTTCTTGGAGGAGACAAGCAGGAACCTCAGCTTCTGAAAATGGATGCGGAGAATCTGCTGCCCGTGCCATATGTGGCGAAAGCTTTGTGCTGTTCTGGAAGAAAGGGGGTGTTTTCCATCCTGCTGCATTCTTGACGATGTCTGATGATGTTTGTTAACCATTGGGGCACACACGTCTTCTGCGACTCATAGGATCAATTTATGTAATTCATTCCACAATCATGCATTTCATTCCGACTAGCTTCTGAGCCCCATGTTAGGCATGGGAGAACAGACGAGTGGAGATCCGCAGAATGTCATGGAAACTGGACGAAGAGGGTTGCTGACATAGCATAGGCATTTCATCAACCTCCTCTGAATGAATAAATAATCGTCGCCTGGAAGCTACTTATTTCAGCCTATAGCAGTCAGGGAAGACTTCCTGGAGGAGAAGACGATTCAGTGGCTATTTGGAGGGAGTTCCTAGATGAAGGAGGATTTTGAGGATCATATGAGAAAGAATGGTGTTTTCAGGGAACTCTAAGTAGAGGAACGTCTGAAGGACGGGCACAAACCAGGCTGTGGGTTCGCCTCGTTGGGTTTACGTAGGGTCTGGTGGGAGCCACTGACGGCTGTTGGGTAGGAGTGGCGCTTGGTATTATTTGCATCATGGCAAGGGTACTCTGGCTGCCTTGAGCAAAAGACATTTGGAGATTGGGAGGTTATGTTTGTGTAAGCATTCATTCATTCATTCATTCACTCATTCTTTCATCCACTTGCCCGTTTACACAGCAAATATTTCTCGAGCGACTCGTGTGAGCCACACTTTGAGGTGTTGGTGGGGTGAGGTGGCCACCCAGCTGAAGTACTGAGAGGTGAGGGATGGGGAAGCCATGGGGTTGGATCAGATCAGCATCATTTTGCTTTCAGTGAGTGAGGTCAACAAAACTAAGCTCTTGGTCTAATTGGAACCTGCATCAGTGTTCTGATTACAGTTGGGATCCACCCACAGATGTTGCATGCCACCCCAGCAGTGGTGCTGGACAGCGACTGCAGGTCCTCTAAGGGCTGCCCCGGGGCAGGGGAGGTGGCCCTGCTGCCCTCCTCTTGCTCCCAGAACCCATGGGATTGTTCTGTGAGCTGCTGGATGCCTTTCCTGCTGTTGGCTGAGGGCTGCAGTGTGAAATGCCTACGTGTAAACACCTTTTACCTTTAGATAGCTCAGGTGGCCAGGGACATTTGCCAAAGCATTTCTCTTCCATGTCTAAAACATTTCCAGAACCCTGAGGTCCTGGGCAAACCCTGGTTGGAGATACGTTGGTACTCCATTGAGGTAGAAACACCTAATCTGCGTTCTTCTCTTCCCATATCTTTCCTGAGCACCTTTTGCTCAAAAGGGCGCACTTCGTGGATCACCTGAATCAGAGTCCCCGGGGATGAGGGTGAAGCAGCAGGTACCTGAGCCCCTGCGCAGACTGCATTAAAGTTTCCTGGTGGGGAAGATGGGGAGTTTGCATTTTTAATCGCCACCCTGCAGCTCTTTCATGTCTGAGAAGCACCATCTTAAAGAGCAAAGCGTTTTTCCTGGAATTGGCAAGGCACTACTTGTGAGTGCCTGCCACGGGCCAGGCGCAGGGCTTCCTGCCACACAGTGGACTGACTGAATTCGCCCTGTAACCCCAGAGCGGGGGCGGAGTGAGTCCTCTATTTTCCACCGTTAGGAAGGGTGAAGCTGGGGCTCAAATCCCAGTCACCTAAGGCCTGTCAAGGTCTCAAAGTCACGCTGGCACTGGACCGGTGCTCTAAAGCGGCGGGCGATGTGGTGCTTAGGGTAGAAGCCTGAGAATGTGCAGCCCCTGCATGATCATCCCCCAGTAGTAGCCCTTTTCATCCTGCCACGGGAGCTGGGGCTCCATCCCTCCGAGGGACCTTGGCAGGCCCACGCATATCTGTACGCTTTGGGAATCAAAAGTCTGTCAGGCGTTTGGAGACTTGGTCTCCTTTTAGGGAGCAATGGGCCTCGCCCAGGGGCTGCCCCGGCCCCTGTGGGTGGGATGGTGTCGGGGGGAGGTGGTGAGCAGGAGGCCTCTCGTGCGTAGCCCTGATGTTTCTGTTTCTTTTTCTCTGGCCACGGCAGATGTTCAGAGAGGCTACCACCTCCTCTTGTGGGTCTTTCCAGTGTTCCTGGGAGCTTCTGTCACCAACTCCTGTTCTTCTTTAGTCCCTCCACCTCCCACAGGGCCTCTCCAGCACTGTCCCCTTGGCTGCTATACCCCAGGGCCACCGCCAGCCTCTCTCTGCCGAGAGAGCCTTCCCAGCCAGCCCAGGCCCCGTCAGCATCCTTCGCAGGATGTCCCTGCCCACCCAGCCCCACATCGCCGCCCTGGGAGTCCAGCTCCCGGGACCACGCGCTGTTTGTCGTTGGAGCGAGCACAGCGACTCCACAGATGCCCTCTTCTAGCCGGACCCTCCCAGTGCCCTTGCTTCCTGTGTCCCCAAGGGCAGGGGACAACCCCCCGCCCCCAGGTGGCTTCTTAAAGTCCTCACTAGGTAGGAGGTCAAGTCGGGTGAAGCCCTTTCCATTTTCCCAGAGGACATTGAGTTTTCAAGATACCAAGAAATTTCTTAAAAAAACAAAACAAGACAAAACAAAAACACCTTTTCCTCATTTTTACCTTCTCAGGAGAAATTCTTCAAACAAGTTTTTTTATTTATGGATTTTAGAGAGGGAGAGGAAAGGAGAGAGAGAGAAGCGATGATTTGTGGTTCCGCTTATTTATGCATCCCTCGGTTGATTTTCGTAGGTGCCCTGACCGGGGACGGAACCCTCCACCTTTGGCGTATCAGGACGGTGCTCTAACCTGCGGAGCTACCCGGCCAGGGCTCGGGGGAAATTTTCATACGCTGGTTTTCGGCAGCTTGTCTGCGCAGCCCTGTGTGGCTGTCTCGCACCCGCCCTTGACAGTGGCCACAGCTCCAACAGCAGCCTCATCTGCAGCTTCATAGCCACAGGGCTCGGCGGGCCCCTCAGGCACACAGCCGACCTACAAGTCAGAAGCTGCTAGAACGAGATGCTAGAGGCTTTGTCTGGACAGCAAGGTCAGAGAAGCACAGGGCTGTGTGTCACTTTGAAAAGAGGGGCAGGTGGTAGTTGTGGGATGAGGGCCCGGCTGAAACCACAGCAAATGAGTCCCACTTTGCCATCTGTCACACTAGCTATAAATTGGTGGAGCGGTCTCCAAAAATATCTCTTCAGGCGATGGTGCAGTGACCTGACCTTGGTATCTGTGAGGCTCAGTGTATCCCAAACTCAGCTGGTTAGAAACATACAACCCTGAATTTCTGCAGGGGTGCAGTAAATGTAACATGTCATAAACTGTCCAGTTTCCTTTCTAAGGACCCGTCCCGACAGGGGCGGTGCTACTGCCAACTGGCAGTTACTAGGTACTTACCCTGGGTCAGGCGCTGTGACAGCATTCTGCTTGCAGCACGTTTTCTCGTGGACTTCTCCTGGGAGCCTCTCGTAACCGAGCTCCAGGGACAGGTGTCTGTCTTCAGGTGGGAGCATTTGCTTCTCTGCATCTGACAGCAACAGGTCCTGGTTGTCCAGAAGCTCAGGGACGAGCTTAGACCAGACTCCTGGCCTGTTTTTCTCCTCCTTCCTCAGAACGTAAACCCTCCTCTTTTGAACATCTTCGGTTTCAAGGTCAGGTTCTCTAGGCATTGTCACCGACCTTATATCCTTTGACGGTTAGTGGCGGGATCAAAAATCAGGTGAATCCTCACTTTAAAATGAGACCTGTCACAGTGATTCCTTAAGGACACATCAACCCCAGTGCTTTCAAAATGTAGTTTAACTTACAAAAATTCGGCGTATACATAACATTCCTGGAAGCGACCTTCCACATAAGCAGAGGGTGCCCGTAGTCACGCCCGGGGAACACTGTCGCCAGTGATCTTGTTGTTCGTGGTCATCGGCTGGCCCCGTCTTTCAAGTGGCTGCAGATGCAACAGTTTCGACGTCTTCCCCGAGCTACGTCCCCTCACTTCAATACGCACCGACCTCTAAAATAGGTATAGGACCGAGGGCTACGTGGCAAGGGGACGCAAGGGCGCATCAGAAGAGATGCTCCTCTATTCAGCCCCTCCCTACCACATCTCAGGCTTTGGGTTTTGAAGAGAGAGGAGGAGGCGTGGTTCCTGCCCCTGGGAGCAGGGAGGTACGTGCACCTTCATAAAGGTAAGGCGCACAGTGGAACCAGAGAGTGATGAGCAGGAAGCCAGGAACCTGGCTGTGGAAATGCTGAGGACAAAGCTAGTTTTGATGGGAGGTCAAGTCCAGGAGGCAGCACGTAGGCTAGGGGTCGGGTGTCAGCAGCTCGCGCAATGTTGAGGGAGGACATTTTGGGCCAGAAGCTAGAGGCCAGGGACAATCAGGAATTGGCACTGAGTCACCTTGGGTCCCTGGGATCTAGCACAGTGTTGGGCACAGAATGGGAGCCCCACACAAGTGTGTAGATTAAATGGACACCCAGGCGAGATTAGAGGTAACAGGGAACATTTTCTGAAGGCATGCAGGGCTCAACGTTTTGAAAAGTAACGAAGCTAAGATTTTCTCTAACCTTGCAAATGAAATAACAGAGCGATGACTTGCTCATGTTTGCTGTCTCTGGTGTCTGTGAGCACCGTGGGCAAAGAGATTGTATTAAGTTTTTTATTCCTGCATACACGTTACCAAAGTTTAGCAGTTTTAAAGATCCATTTATTACATCATGGATTCTGTAGGTCAGCAGTCCCAGCACGGTGTGACCGTGTCCTCCCGGCAGGATCTCAGGGCACAGATCAAGGTGTTGGCCGGGGCCGCGCGCTGATCCGAGGCCCAGGGTTCTCCTCCACCGGTTTGTAGCAGAATTCAGCTCCTTGTGGCTGCGGGACCGAGGCCTTGCCCTCTTGCTGCCTCCCAACCAGGTTTGTTCTCAGCTCTGAGATGCCAACCACTCTCCCCACCACTGAGCCCCCTCTGTTAACGGCAACCTGCCCATCTTACCTTTTCCTGTGGGCTCACCAGGTTAGGGCAGGCCCACCTAGGGTAATCTCTCCTTTGATTAACTCGCAGTCAGCGGGGACCTTAATTACATCTTCACACCCCCTTCTGCCACCTGAGGGGACAGCAGCACAGCAGCGCCATGCCATCATACGCACAGTCGTGCTCCCACTCGGAGGGCGAGTCACTTGGTGCGCACATAGGGGCTGGGGCTTGGCCGTCTAGGAAGTCTGCCTCCCGCAGGGCCCGTGTTTAACCCTGCCCTGTGTCCCCAGTGCCCGGCGCAGGGAGCAGGGCCAGACTTCACTGAAGGTGAGGGAGGTTCCTGGCGGACCAGAGCAGAGCCTGGGGAGGTCTCAGCACACCCAGGGAGGCCCGGGCCACCGAAGGAGAAGGCTCAGGTTCACTGCACCAGTGTTTGGCAAACGGCCCTGAGATTTTGTCAGATTCTTGAAACCATCTCCATAGAGTGTTATGTCAAAGCTCTTCTAGGGAGGATTTTGGGGAAACCATTCCACATCGAGCATTCAAGAAGGGGGGCTGCTGAGTTTAGTCCATGAGGATTAAAAATAAATAAACAAAAGGCGTTACCTGGCAGTTGTAGCCTGCACACTACCTTTTGTAGCCTCTTGGTGTGGAGCGTACTGTAATGAATGAAGTGGATGGGTGGGTGAGTGAGAACATCGATTATTATTCAATTAATTTATTTACTCACTTATTTTTTCACCTACCCACCCGGCGACTGACCCCAGCCAGGATCCACCATCTCGTCATTGAAAGCTCACTGCTTGTCTGGTGATGAGCACTGGAAACCAGACAGACCGGGGCTCTTCCTTCAGCCCAGAGTCTGCGCGCTGGGGGCTGCTTGTACTTCAGTTACCTGGGAGAATGTGAAAAAAATGCGGATTTCTGCACTCTGCTACAGGGCCACTGAAGTACACAACCTGGAGGTGGCACCGGGAGGAGTATTTTTTTTCTACAAGATTTCTAGGTAGTTGGGGGAATGGGAGTTCGAGACCTGCTAGCCTGTTAGTGGTGGGTGGGGGACAGACCAGGAAGCAGGCACCCTCCTTTCGTGCATTCATTGCTGTGATGGAGGAAGGTGTAGGGACAGCAAGTAGGACATTGTCCCAGGGAGGAGGGATAGTACCAGAGTGGGCCAGGTGCGAGAGAAAAATGAAGACAGCTAGGAAGCCGGCCAGGAGCTGAGAATGCAGTGCCGCCTTGATCCCAGGGCTGAAGCGAAGCCTGTCTGGATCAGCAGCGCCACCCGTCAGCTCTTGGGTGCAGGGACGCTTCAGGCATTGATCTGTTCTGAGTCCATATTAACCTGGCTGAGTCCCTTCGACTCTGGCTCTCTGCCCCTCCTTTCCAGGGTGGGGAGAGGAATCAATAGTGGTTCGTTTGGGGAGCACGCTCTCCCTCTCCATCGGAGAGAGTCCCGGAGCCTGAGTGTTCAGGACCGGACCTCCACGGCCACAGAGAGGCCACATGAGAGGCCACGTGAGAGAGGCCACCGATCCATTTGAGCGGGGCAGCCTGCCGAGCCTCGTTCCCGTTCACTGGAGGTCTTGTCACCTGCTGGGGTGAGCCTGTGGAAGTCACTGCCACCCTCACACATCCATCTCCTCCCGGGGTGGGTGCCTTCATGGCTCGCTGACCCCTGGCGTGGGAAGCTAGAGGCCCGGCCTGGGAGCACAGGCGGCCGGCTTGGTGTGTAAACGGGGAGGAGACATCGCTCCTCCGTTTTCCTTTCTCCCCAGAAGTTATCTCATTCAATTATCTTCCCACACACGTTAGATGATCTTGTCCTCTCTCTCACCAGGCATGCACATTTCTTTAAAAAACTACAAGCTTATACAGTGGGGAAGCATCGGCCTAATTGTGAATTCGAGTTGACTCCTGAAATCAGTTTGTGTATTTAATGTAGTGTCTACTTTTCCGCTCCAACTCCCCATATTCTGACCCACTGTTGAATTGATGGTGTTTCTTACACTTACTGGTGGGTGTCCGGAGCCAAGGCCACTAGCTTAGTATTGCTGGTGTGTGTCTGCATTCATGTAGTATTCATGTGTGTATTCATGTGTGTA
>PVJD01019923.1:0-10630 GCA_004026545.1 Mormoops blainvillei
CCCTGTACTTTTCTCCCCATTCTTCCCTCAACCCTGTCCGCTGCTGATAATCCTCCATGTGATCTCCACAATCTCTTTCTGTGATTCTGTTCCTGTTCTAGCTGTTTGCTTAGTTGTTGTTTTTTTTTTTTTAGGTTCAGTTTTTGATAGTTAATGAGTTTGTTGTCATTTTACTGTTCATAGTTTTGATCTTCTTTTCCTTATTAGATAAGTCTCTTCAACATTTCATATAATAAGGGCTTGGTGATGATGAACTCCTTTAACTTTACCTTACCTGGGAAGCACTTTATCTGCCCTTCCATTCTGAATGGTAGTTTTGCTGGATAGAGTAATCTTGGATGTAGGTCCTTGTCTTTCATGACTTTGAATACTTCTTTCCAGCCCCTTCTTGCCTGTAAGGTTTCTTTTGTGAAATCTGCTGATAGTCTTATGGGAACTCCTTTGCAGGTAACTGCCTCCTTTTCTCTTACTGCTTTTAAGATTCTCTCCTTATCTTTAATCTTGGGTAATGTAATGATGATGTGCCTTGCTGTGTGCTTCCTTGGGTCCAGCTGCTTTGGGACTCTCTGAGCTTCCCGGACTTCAGGGATGTCTATTTCCTTTGCCAGACTGGGGAAGTTCTTCATTATTTGTTCAAATAAGTTTTCAATTTCTTGCCCTTCCTCTTCTACTTCTGGCAACTCTATGATTTGGATGTTGGAACATTTAAAGTTGTCCCAGAGGTTCCTAATCCTCTCCTCATTTTTTTGAATTGTTGTTTCTTTATTCTGTCCTGGTTGAATATTCATTTCTTCCTTCTGCTCTAAATTACTGATTTGAGTCTTGGTTTCCTTCCCTTCACTGTTGGTTCCCTGTATATTTTTCTTTATTTCACTTTGCTTAGCCTTCACTTCTTCCTCTGTTTTGTAACCATACTCAACTACTTCTGTGAGCATCCTGATTATCAGTGTTTTGAATTCTGCATCTGAGAGGTTGGTTATCTCTTCATTACTTAGTTCTATTTTTAGAATTTTGACCTGTCCTTTCATTTGGGCCATACTTCTTTGTCTCAGCGTACCTGTTATGTTGTAAGGGGCAGAGCCTTAGGTATTTGCCAGGGCCTGGCAGCTCACAATGCTGTGTTGTGATGCTGTCTGTGGGGGAGGGGTCATAGAGGGAACAATGCCGCTTGCTTAGCTCTAGCAGGCTTTCAGTCACTTTCCCCTCTACCCACAAGCAAATTGGGCTCTTCTGGTGCTGATCCCTGAGTGGATGGGTTTGTGTACATTCTAGGACCCTGTGGGTCTCTCCAACGAACTCTCCTCTGAGGCTGGGAGTTTCTCCTGCTGCCACAACCCAGGCAGATTTTTACAGCCAGAGGTTTTGAGGCTTTCTTTTCCTGTGATAGAACCCTGGGTTGCGCAGTCTCTCTGGCTCCTCTGTTTTCCCTCCCAGTTTATCTGCACCAAACGCATGACTACCAGCCACCAGCCACCCATCCGGTCCTTCAGCTGCTGTGTTGTCTCGTGTCCTCTCTGCCCTGGCTGCCTGTCTGGGCTCTTCCTATCAGTCTGGATGAATGTTTCTTCTTTAACTCCATGGTTGTCAGTCTTCCACACAGTTTGATTTTCTAGCAGTTCTGCTTGTTTTTTGTTCTTTTTGTTGTTGTCCTACTCTTGATTATACAAGGAGGCAAAGTATATGTACCTATGCCTCCATCTTGGCTGGAACTAACAACTAGAAAGAGGGAATTTTAAAAGCAGCAAGAGAAAAGCAATTACCTATAAGGGAGCTCCCATAATACTTTCAGCTGATTTCTCAACAGGATCTTTGCGGGCCTCATGGGATTGGCAAGAAATAGTCAAAGTGATGAAAAACAAGGACCTACAACCAAGATTACTTTATTCAGCAAGGCTATCATTTAATGCTTCCTGGACAAGTTAAAGCTAAAGGAGTTTGTTACTACCAAACTAGTGTTCCAAGGAATGCTAAAGCACATTCTTAAAGAGAAAGGAGGAGGAGGAGAAGGAGAAGAAGAGGAAGAGAGAAACATACTCAAAAGAATAAAATTACAATATATATGTACCTATGAATAATTAATTTAAATATAAATGGCTTAAATGCTCCAACCAAAAGGCATGTGGTGACTGACTGGATAAGAACACAATACCTGTATATATGCTGTCTACCAGAGACCTATCTCAAAATCATTAAAATGTCCATATTACATAAGCAGTCTAAAGATCTAATGCAGCTCCTGTCAAGAGACTAATGGCATTTTTCACAGAGCTATAATAAATATTCCAAAAATTTATGTGGAATGACAGAAGACCCTAAATAGCCACAGTAATTTTGAGAAAAAAGGTCAAAGTTGGAGGTATCATGCTACCTGATATCAAACTATACTACAAGGCCATAGTAATCAAAACAGTGTGATACTGACATAAAAACAGACATATAGATCAATAGAACAGGGAGCCCAAAAATAAACCCAAGCTTTTATTGTGAATTAATATTTGACAAAGGAGGCCAAAACATACAATGGGGTAAAGATAGTCTATTTAATAAATGATATTGGGAAAATTGAATAGATACAAACAAAAAATAAATTAGGCCACCTTCTTATACCATACACAAGAATAAACTCGAAATGGAATAAATACTTAAAATGTTGAACTTGGAGCAACAGAAACCCTGGAAGAAAACATAGGCAGTAAAATCTTGGACATTTCTTCCAGTAATATTCTTTATGATATGTTTCCTTGAGCAAGGGAAATAAGAAAAAGTAAACAAATGAGACAATATCAAGCTAAAAAGTCTTTGCACAGCAAAAGAAACCATCAACAAAATGAAAACAAAACATGCTGAATGGGAGAACATTCTCTAATACATCTAATAAAGGGGTTTATAGACCGAATTTATAACGAACTTATAAAACTCAACACCAGAAAAACAAACACTCCAATAAAAAATGGGAAAAGGATCTGAATAGATAATTTATCAAAGAGGACATGCAGATTACAGATGGCAAGCAGACATATGAAAAGATGCTCAATGTAAATAAACATCAGAAAAATGCAAATGAAAACCACAATGAGATATCACCTTATAGTTGTCAAAATGGCCATCATCAACAAATCAACAAACAGTAAGTGCTGGTAAAGATGTGGAGAAAAGGGAACACTTGTGAAATGTTGGTGGAAATGCGGACTGGTGCAGCCACTTTGGAAAACAATATGGATTTACCTCAAAAAATGAAAAATATAACTGACTTATGACCCAGTTATTTCACATCTGGGAGTATATCTAAAGAAACCCAAAACACTAATTCAAAAGAGTATATGTGGCCTTATGTTCACTGCAGCATTATTTAAAATAGCCAAGATTTGAACAGAACCCAAGTGTCTATCAATAATGAGTGGATAAAAAAGCAGTGGTACATTTACACAATGGAATACTATGCAGCCATAAAAATAAAGGAAATATTACCCTTCCTAATAGCATGGATGGACCTGAAGAGCTTTATGTTAAGTGAAGTAAGCTAGTCAGAGAAAAACAAGTACAGTATGATTTCACTATCATGTGGAATCTAATAAACAAAAACTAACAAACAAAATAGAAACAGACTCATAGGTGGAGAACAGATGGACAGCTGTCAGAGGGGATGGGGGTTGTGAAACTGGGTGAAATAGGTGACAAGGTTAAGCAAAAAACCAAAAACACCAAACAACCCTTATAGATATAGACAACAGTATGGTGATTACCAGAGTGAAAAGGGGTGAGGAGGGCAGGAAAGGGTAAAGAGGGGATGAATGGTGATGGAAAAAGACTTGACTTGGAGTGGTGAACTCACAATTCTATATACATATGATGTATTATAGACCTGTACAACTGACACTTATATAATTGTATGAGCCAATTCCACCCCCCAAAATTCAATAAAATAAAACATTTTCCAAGATGGCATTTTAAAGTCAATTGGACCAATAAGGATTTATGAAAGGCAAGTAAGATAAATAATGAAAAAATATTTACACAATTTAGAATATATATCATAATAGCAGCTGAATAGAGAAAAATTATGTTATCATAATAGTAGATGATAGAGAAAGCAATTTAGTTAATAGTTTGGTCTTTTATAGGAAACTAAATAATTAATTACGTTTGCTTAAGTGAGGAAAAGACAACATAATTCTGTTTGCATTCTCCAGTTTTTCCTACCCTGTTTCCACTCACATCCTAAAGATAATCAGTTTGATTTTCTTCTTTTTTTTCTGCATTGGGAGGCAGGTAAGCACATATTTTCTTATCTGTCCCTTCTTTCTTAAATGAAAGTTAGCAAATCATATACAGACATTTGTTCCTTGTTTTTTTATTTAATAATGTATCCTAGATATCACTCCATATTTGCACATAGAGATCTTTCTCATTTTTTTTAGATTCATACTTCCTCATGTACATTTTAGAGCTTATTCAACCTTTCTTCTAAGAATGGTAAGAATGGATTTTCTAAAATTTTACAATTATAAATAATGCTGTGATAAGTAGCCTTGTGCACAAACATTTTTTCCTTTTGGAGGTGTGCATAATTATAGTAAATCCCTTGACATGGGAATCCCTGATAAAAAAAATAACTATACATGTAATGGTGTTCGTTTGTTGGACACTTCCCTCCAGAAGGTTCCTAGAGTTGGCCTTCCCAGCAGCAATATGTGGCTGTGCCAGGTGTCCTCCAGCCTTGCTGTCAGAACGCTGTGCCATTCTTTTCCATTTTCACCCATCTGATAAATGGGGAATGTTATCTAAATGAGGGTTTAATTCATGTTTCTCTAAATATGAGTAAGGATGACTGTATTTACACATAATTAAAGGTATATTTTTATGTTTTTATTTGAATTGTTTTTATTTTTAAAAAGTTTTATATTGGGTTTTTGGCCCAGCATCCCTAATTTATGAGTTATTTATATATTAGGAATATTAATTTTTCATTTGTAGTATATTACATTTATAATAAAGACTTTCATGTTTGTCAGTTGTGTTTTGACTTTGTTTATGGTAATATTTTTGGCTGCAATATTTGCTACCCTTTCTAGATAAAGTTATCAATAGTACTTTATTGTCTCTGGCTTTTGAAATACAGTTAGAAAATCTTTTTCTGACACCAAATTAAGGAAGAATTCAAATGTGTTTTCTTCTATTATTTGTATCTCTCTCTCTCCTTTTTTTACATTTAAATTGATGATCTATTTGGAATTAAGTTTCTGTGTATGGTGGTGAAGTATGGATTTAATTTTATCTTTTTGCAAATGACTAACCAACTGTTCCTGTACCATTTATTAAAATGTCTTTCTTTGCTTTATTAATTTGAAATGCCACTTTTATCATATAATATTTGATAAATTTCTATATGTATTTGCATCTATTTCTGGATTATTATTCTAGTCCAATGATCTGCTTGTCTACCCATGTGGTTGTGCTTGTACAGCATTAGTAAAACATGCAGCACAATATTTTTTTGATATTGATCAAGGTTCTTGCATGTATCAATAGTCATTTGTTCTTTTTTATTTCTGGCAATATTCTATTAATTAACATATTACCATTGTTTAGCCATTTTCCTGATGATGAACACCTCAAGTGTTTCCAGTCTGGGTTCTATTGAATAAATGGTTAGGAACATTCTCATAAATATCTTTTTGAGGCTGTTTCAAATTTTTCGAGTAAATATCTATGAATGAAATTATTGTGATATGGGATAGCAATTTTTTCTTAGTTTGATAGAGTTACTTTAATTATCATTAAAAATAGCTTTAAAAGGACCTGTCAGACTTTTTCCAAATGTGGCTTTATAATTTATAATTCCTTCAATGATGTATGAAAATTGATTGCTCCCCATCCTTGCCAATATTTGGTGATGTCAGAGTGTTTTTATCTTTTGCCTTTTTGATGGATGTGAGATGAGATCTCATTGTGGGTTTATTTCTTTCAATTCTCTCAAAAAATGATGTTGCATATTTTTCAGATGTTTATTGAAAATTTGTGTGTTCTCCTTTATCAGATATTTATTAAAATACTTTTCTTTTTAAAAATTATTGATGTGTAAAGACTTCTGTGTATATCCTGGATACCAACCTTTTGTCAGCCCTATCTCTTGTGAATATATTTTCTAGCCTTTGAGTTATCTTTTATTTCTTTATTATTTTGTAATCCTCACCCAAGGATATATTTATTAATTCTAGAGAGCAAGAACTGGAGAGAGAGAGAGGGAGAAACATCGGTGTGAGAGAAACACTGATAGGCCCCCCTCCCCGCTCTGCGTGCTCTGACCAGGGACTAAACCTGCAACCGAGGCATGTGCCTTGGCCGGGAGTCGAATTTGTGACCCTTCTGGTGTGTGGGATGGTGCTCCAGCCAACTGAACCACACTGGCCAGCGCAAGTCTTTAACTTATCTTTTATTTTATTAACGTTATCTTTTGATATCATTTTGGGTCCTCTTTCGTAGCAGTTTGTCTATACATGATAACTAAGACATTCTCATACATGTTCTTCTAAAAGCTTTACAGGTTTAACATTTCAAATTAATTATTGTGTCTTATGTAGGAGTCAAGGTTCACTTTTATTTTACAGGTATTCATTAGTTCTATCACTGCTCATTGTGAACTCTTTTCTTTAACCATTGGATTATTTTAAGAACGTTGTTAGAAAAACAAATGATTGGGGAGATGGGGAGATTTTGGTTTAAGAATACAAACTTCCAGCTATACGATGAATAGGATTTGGGAACCTAAGTACAGCACGGTGATCATTGTTAACAATACAGTGTTGTACACTTGAAAGCAACTAAGAGAGCATATTTTAAACATTTCTACCACATGAAAAGAAATAGTAATTACATGATATGATGGAAGGTTTAACTAACAATCTAGTGGTAACCATTTCACAATATATGTCTATCAAATCAACATGTTATACACTTTAAACTTATACAGCATTAACGCCAATAACATCTCAATAAAACTGGAAAAAAAACAATGTCGGTAAAAATTTTGATAGAATTCTGGTCTCTCTATTCTGTTCTATTGATATAGTTGTCAGTCCCTATGCTGGTACCATGCTGTCTTGATTACAATAAGCTTTACAATAAATCTTGAAACCAGGTAATAAAAGTTCTCCAGCTTTATGCTTTTTTCCTAATTTTTCCTTTATATCCATCCAAAGTTTGGGATCAGCTTGTGAAATGGTTGGGAAAAAATCAGTTGATGTGTTGTACCTATAGATGAAATTGGTTTTATATATTAAGTATACTGCATCTAGTAGTCTTCAAACATGGTATTTCTTTCCATTGTCTTCATTAATTTCTCTTAGGAATATCTTATCCTTTTCAGTTTAGAGGTCTCAAATACAATTGATTAAATTTATTCTTAATTATTTTACTTTTTTGGATACTATTGTAACTAAAAATTTAAAAATTATTTATTTTCCAATTTTTAGATACTGAAAAGTATCCAATTTTAATTTATATAATGACCATAGAAAATACATCTTGAGCCTATGTTAAATTTACTTATTGGTAGTCTTGTTAATTTCTCAAGATTTGCCTCTTAATTTAAATAAAAAAGAGTGTTCTGATGTCTCTCTTTCCTTTTTTCTTTTCTTTTTTTATATGTCTGCCTTTAACCTCTTGCTTAGTTGCACTGCCTGAGGACTTCAGTAAAGTATTGAATAGATATGTGTGAACAGACCCCTTGCTTTGTTCCTGATCAAATGAGGGGAGAGGAATTAGAGAACAGTTAAATTTTTAAAAATTATTTTTTATTGATTATGCGATTAACAGCTGTCCCAATTTTTCCACCTTTGCCACCCTTCACGCAGCAGCCCTCACTCCTTCTGACCATCCCCACACCGTTGTTCATGTCCATGGGTCATGCGTATAAGTTCTGTGGCTACTCCGTTTCCTATACTGTACTTTACATCCCCATGGTTATTCTATAATTACCTATTTGTACTTCTTCATTTTTAAAAAATATTTTATTTATTTATTTTTAGAGAGAGGAGAAGGGAGGGAGAAAGAGAAGGAGAGAAGCTGCAATGTGTGGTGGCCCCTCACATGCCCCCAGATGGGGACCTGGCAGGCAACCCAGGCGTGAGCCCTGACTGGGAATTGAACCGGCGACCCTTCGATTAACAGGCCAGTGCTCAATCCTACGAGCCACACCAGCCAGGCCTATTTTTACTTCTTAATCCCCTCACACCTTCCCACATTCCCCAAAACTCCCCTTCTAACTGGCAACCATTAAAATACTCTCTGTATCTCTGATTCTGTCTCTGTTCTTCTTGTTGCTTAGTTTGTTTTTTAGATTTAATTGTCGATAGTTATATATTTATTGCCATTTTATTGTTCATAGTTTTGATTTTTTTTCTTAAATAAGTCTCTTTAACATTTCATATAATAATGGTTTGGTGATGATGAACTCCTTTAGTTTTTTCTTGTCTCAGAAGCACTTTATTTGCCCTTGAATTGAGCATCCTTATAACCATTGTTTTGACCTCTGCATTTGTTAGATTGCTTATCTCCACTTTGTTTAGCTCTTTTTCTGAGTTTTGATCTGCCCTGTCATTGGGTCATGTTTCTTTGTTTCCTCATTTTGGCAGCCTCCCTGTGTTTGCTTCTATGTATTAGGTAGAGCAGCTACGACTCCCTGCCTTGGTAGTGTGGCCTAACGTAGCAGGTGTCCGGGAGGATCTGGTGGCATAGCCTCCCCTGTCTCCCAAGCTGGGTACTTGAGGTCTGCTCTTTGAATGGCCTGGGTACATCTTCTTCTTGTAGCTGAACCTTGATTGCTATTGGCAGATCAAGGGGAGGCATTTACCCAGGCCAGTCAGCTGCAAGGACTGGCTGTGACCACCGACCACCAACCTCTGCCCTCCATGGAGGATCAGCTGTGCTGGGGCATGGTGTTGGGGCATGGTGTTGGTGCTCTGACGTAGTCTTTAGTTTCCCAGTGGGTGTGTAGGCTCTGGGATTTCCTGGTGTTGTATGCCAAGGTCAGCCCCAACCTGTGTTCTGCCTGGGGCTACCCTGCATGAGCTATAAAGCAGTCTGAGATGCTGCTACTTGTGCTGGCCTTAGAGATTCCCAGGTGAAGCCAAGCTGTGAATCTAGGCTGGTTGCTGCTAATGCTGGGCCTGAGACTCACTCAGGTACTTCAGATATGGCACTGGCCTGCAGCTCTGTTGCTCTGTGAGGGAAGGGCTCAGAATGGGACAATGACCTCTGCCCACCTTTCTGTCTGAGAGAAAACTGTTCCCCAGCTCTTGCCTTGATGCCAGACACTTCAGCTCCTCCCTGTATGCCACTGGTGCCTTTCAAACTGCTACCCTGGTGCTGGAGTCCAGAGACAATGAAAGTGAGTAAATCTGCATGTGGGTTTTTTAAGAGAAACTGCTTGGGACTCCAGTGGTTTCTGCCACCAACTCAATCCCCACTGGTGTTTGTAGCTAGAAGTTCTGGGGATTTATCTTCCTGGCTCTGGAACCCTGGGCTGGGGGTCTTGTGTGGGGCTGGGACTCCTTGCTCCCAAGATATCCCTCCTAAATTTTTATCCATCATACATGGATGTGGGACTACCCATTTCACATCCTCACCCTACCTACCAGTCTGGATGGATGTAGTTTCTTTAATTCTGTAGTTGTCAGACCTCCATTCAACTCAATTTCTCAGGGTTCTGAGTGTTGGTTGTTCCATATTTTCATTTTAATTTTGATGAGGTTTTGCGAGTAGGCAAGTTGTGTTTTACCTCTGTCACCAGCTTGACCAGAAGTCAATTGGACAAGAGTTAGCTTTTAATTATCATGCTGCCTGTATATTTTTCATGCTTGTGTTTTATCAATTGAGGGAAGCTTTTATCTATTCCTAATACTGTTAAGTTTTTATCATGGATATTGCATTTTGACAAATTGTTTTTCTAGATTCATTCCAATAATGTTATGATTTTTTCTCTTAATTTCCTAATAGTGTATCTTATCAGAAAAGTTTTTTGTTAAATAACTTTGTGTTCAAGGTAATATTATACTTTTGATTTTTCACTGGATTTTTTGCTAATAGTTTGTTATGTGTTTTTGCATCAACATTCATGAAGGATATTGGTCTGCAATTTTTTTTTCTTAATGTTTGTCAGATTTTTATATCAGGGTGTACAGATATCATATAATGAATTTGGAAGTGTTTTCTCATTCTCTATTTTATGAAGAGTCACTGTGCCAAGAGTGATATATAGTCAAGATGTGCTTGTTAGAACTCACCGGTGTAGTCATGTGGGCCTGAGGTTTTCTTCACATGATCATATTTAGTATAACATTCACTTTCTTTAATATGAACAGGGCTACTCAGATTTTCTATTTCCTCATGGTTTAATTTTTGTAAATTGCTTTTAGAAGAGCATTTCCCATTTCATTTAAATAGTCAAAATGCTTTTGGGATAAAGCTTTTCATAATAATTACCTATTATTTTTAATGTCTAAAGGACCTGTAATAATATATCTGATTTAATTTCTGATATTGTTAATTTTAGGTATCTCTCTTTTCCTGTTGATTATTATAGCTAGGTGGTTATTAATTTGGTTTGTATTTCTAAAATAGCAAATTTTGG
>PVJD01019924.1:0-10618 GCA_004026545.1 Mormoops blainvillei
GCATTGCAGAGCAGGGGTCTTTGGGATTCCTTCCAGCGTTGCCCACCCCCATCCCTGCCCTAGATGTTGTTTCTGCTGTAGCTTCAGTCCCCAGCCCTGCTCTGCTGTGTGACCTGGACAGACCTTCTAACCTCTCTGGTTTCCCGTTTTACCTCCTGGAAGTGGGGGGTGGGGGTGGGGTGGGAGCGGATAATGAGGCTGATTGCATGTTGGACTTCCACCACTGGCAAAGTCCCTTTGGACTCTGGGGTCCATCCATCAGTCCCTGCATTCTGCACTGGTTCATTTAGCACATGTTTTCTGGGCCTCAGAATGGGCCAGGCCAGGTGTTGGGGACACAGGGATGCACTAAGCACAGAAATACACACAGGGATGAAGAGACAAAGAATTCAGTGTGATTGGGTTCCTGACAGAGGGGACACAGTGGGCTGCGGGCACAGAGAAGGGTGTCTGCTCCTGGTGTTGGGGGGTCCGGGGAGACTGAAATCTGAAAGACAGTCAGCAGTAGCCAGTAGGAGGGAGTCCTGATCACACCTAAAACTATCCTACCCTATGGGCAGAAGGGCTCACGCGGCTTCTCCCTGGAGGCCTGGGCTTTCTGGTCTTCATCTTGCCTGTCGAACTATCCCTGTTACAAACACCCATCGGCTTCACTGGGGTCTTGTGGGTCCTGCTCCCTTGTATTAGTCAGGGTTCTCCAGAGAAATAGAGCCACTAGGAGATAACGTTGTAAAGATAACATATATGCTCGTTATAAAAATTAATTACAGAGTATGGACCTGTAAAAATGTAAAAAAAATCACCCCGAATCCCATTACCCAGACGCAGTGTTATCACCATTTGATCAATACAATTCCAGATGTTGCTTTATGTATGCATAAGGACAGAAGGATGACAGACAGGTAAGAGAAAAAATAGAGCAGCGTACTGTAATAATATGGAATAACAAATATCATATTTTAAAATAAAATGCACTGCATTTAATTTTACCTGACTTTAACAATAAAAGAATAATAATTCAGCAAGGAAAAAGGAGCTGACCTAAGTAACTTTAAAAAACAGTTTTGACTGGAGACACAAAGCCGAGGAGGAAACACGGTACACAGACCCTGTGGTCTCATTAGTGTGTTTCTTAGGTGGTCCTGCTTAGCCAGCCTAAAGTACTTTACATGTATACTAGGGTGGAACAAATAAGTATATATATTCTAGATTATTAGAGCCAAATTTTTCCCTGACTGAGAAAGAAGTTACAAAGAAGTAAGGGGGTACACCAACACCTGGCTGGTATAGCTCAGTGGGTTGGGTGTCAGTCTGCAAACCAAAGGGTGGTCAGTTCCATTTCCCCGTCAGAGCACATGCCTGGGTTGCAGGCCAGGTCCCCGGTAGGAGGCGTTATGTGTGCGTGCAAGTATTTCCTAGTTCCGTCTGCTGAGAAGATCTAGAAATAGTGGCACCCCGGGAACAACAAGCACATCCAGCACCCAGATTTTGATCTCTAAATACCATCCTCCAATAAAAAGCAAACAAACAAACCAGGACTCCCTGGGGGAATGGTTGAATCAAGGGCTGAGGGCTGGAACGGAGAAAATGTGACACTGGAGCTTCTGGTGTCAGAAAGGAAGAAAGTGTTAACGAAAGGAAAAGATGTCAAAGGAAGCAGAAGTTGTACAACAGCATAAGTTATTAGGGAATTGCAAATTAAAACCACAATGTGATATCACTACACACCTATTAGAGGGGATAAAGTCTAAAACACAACACCACACTGAGAGAATATAGAGCCGTGGGAACTCTCATTCACTGCTAGTGGGAATGCAAAACATTAGAACCATCTTGGAAGATAATTTGGCAGTTTCTTACCAAGCTAAACATAGTCTTACCATAGGATCCAGCAGTGTGTGCTCTCAGGCATTTGCCCAATTTATTTGAAAACTACATCCATACAAAAACCTGCCCACAAATGTTTATAGCAGCTTTATTCAAAATTGCCAAAATGCAGAAATGACGAAGATGTTGAAATAGGTGAATAGATAAGTGAATGGGTATGCAAACAATGGAATATTTTTTAGCAACAAAAGGAAATGAGCTATCAAGCCTGGAGGAGACATTCAGAAACTTTAAATGCATGTTGCTTAGCCAAAGGAGCCAGACTGAAAAGGCTACACATTATATGATTCCAATCAAATGACATCTGGGGGGAGGCAAAGGATAGAGACAATAACAAGATCAGTGGTTGTCAGGGCGTAGTGCGAGAAAGGGATGAATAGCTGGAGCACGGGGACTTTTAGGACAGTGAAACTATTCCGTATGGAAGAGTAATGATGGCTACATGTCATTATACATTTGTCAAAGCCCGTAGAATATACAACACAAAGAGTGAACTCTAATGTAGACTATTGTCTTTAGTTAATAATAAATGTGTCAATATTGTCTCATGAGCTGTGACAAATGTACCACACTAATGCAAGATGATACTAATGCGGAAACTCTCTGTACTTTCTGCTCAGCTGTTCTGTAAACCTAAAACTGCTCTAAAATATGAAGTTTATTAAGTTAAAAAGAGAGAGAGAGACACTGGACCCAACCTGATACAGCTCCCAGTGGCCAAGGCTAGAATAATTTGAGCAATAAAATAGATAATAGAGTTGGTTATAACCCAAAGAATAAAATAAATATTCATGAGTCCATATTGAAATAAACAAATAATTGACTAAACAAATAAATGGAGGAGAAGGGGAGAATCTTCCTTACAGAAAATTCCAATAACAAATGTAGAAGGAATGAGGCCAGTAGAAATCACCACGAGAACACGAGAGTAATAATCACGGCAGGCAAGATCCCCTGATGAGTGTCCCCAGAGTGCCTCTCCTAAAATATTTATTAATTAATTACTGTGGTGGTTTTAATATCTGTCCACAAATTCTTTCATTCTCTTCCCTCTGGGAAAGGGGGATAAATTCCTCTCCTGTTGAGTAAGGGCTGGCCTTAGTGACTCAGTTCTGTCACACAGAGGATGGAAGGGGGAAACTAGCTGCCTTTCACAGAGGAACCTGGCAGACCCTACCTTAACCAAGTGCTCAAGGTCAATGCCACCAGTGATAAGTCATGTTAATATCATGTGTGCCCTGATATGACACGAGAAGGGCATTTTTACTTTTTTGGCATTCTTCCCCCAAATCTATGTATAGTCTCAGTCTAGCCATGAGAAAACACCAGAGAAACTCAAACTGAGGGGCAATCCACAAAACACCTGACCAGCGGCCCTCAAAAGTGTCCAGGTCATGAAAGACAAGGAAAGACTGAGAAACTGTCACAGATCAGAGGAGACTAAGGAGACCCGGCAACTAAATGTAAGGTACTTTCCTGGATTAAATCATGAAACGCAAAAAGGAGATTAATGAGAAGACTGGTGAAATCCTATTATAGTTAATAGTATTGTACCGCTGTTAGTGTTTTAGTTTCGACAAATGTGGCACAGTTAGGTAAGATGTTAACCTCGGGAGACTTTAGGGAAAGGGCATATGGGGAACTTTTTGCAGCTTTGTTGCAAATCTAACATTACTTCAAAATAAAAAGCATAAATATAAATTAGCAAATTGCTGTGCTGGCCAGTGGGTTGGGTGTCAGCCTGCAAGGTATAAGGTCACCACTTTGGTTCTCCACTGGGGCACATGCCTGGGTTGCAGTTCACTCCCTTGTTGGCCTGCATTTGAGAGGCAGCCCATTGGTGTTTCTGTCTCACATCGATGTCTCTCCCTCTCTTTCTCTCTCCCCTCCCTTCTCTCTATAAATAAATAAGTAAAATCTTAAAAAAAAATTGGTACACCAAAGCACAAGAAATTGTTAAATTTTAGAAAAAATGCTTTTTTTTAAACCACAATTGACATTAGTTTCCATCAGTTCCTTTAAAATTAAGAAACAGAATTATGTAAAATATTAATTAGGAGATTGGAATAATTGTTATTTTTAAAATGATATATTCCAGGTATATCCCAAATATCTAATATTTGCTGTGAAAAATGAGAAAATTAACACATTTGCCTTTCTTGCTGCCTTCTTGCCTCCATCTTCCAATTCTTGTTAGTCACATTAATATTATTATTTCATTGTTGATGTTTACAACACTTACACTGTTCTCTACCCTTTAAAGAGATTTTTATTTCTTTATTTAAATGGATTCATTGTTTAACACCAATATGTTTACCCTGGCTTCTCCATTCTGAGCTCTGTATTTTGATAAATCCCTTTGTTGGCTAGAGTTCATGCACATAGGATCCTGTCTTTATCCTCGAAGTTCAGTAGCTTTATGAGCATATCACCCTCGATGCTGATGGTCCAGAGTCAGTTTCATATTTCCACATTCAGAACTTTATTTTGGGAAAGTGTTTTCCTATTACGACTAAATATTTTTCATCATTGTTCCATTTGTTTTATCCTTCTCCTCAGGAACACTAATTGTGAAGCTGTTGTATCTCTTTGGTCTGTCTTCCATGTCATTTAATCCTCCCTGTAACTATTTGTTATGGGCCGAGTTGTGACCCCAAAAAAGCTGTATCAAGGTCCACACCTCAGAATGTGACTTTATTGGGAAATAGGGTTGTTGCAGATGTAATTAGTTAAGATTAAGTTATACCTGATTAAAATGAGCTCTTTATCCTTAGAAGAAGAAGAAGAGACACAGAAACACAGAGAGAAGAATAGTACGCGACAATGAGACAGACATTGGAGTGTCACAGCTGTAGGCCGAGGACGGCCAGCCCTCACCAGGAGCCAGGAGTGGGCGTGGAACAGGTCCTCCCTCGGAGCCTCAGAAGGAGCTCACACTGCCAACACCTGGATTTCAGACTTCTAGTCTCCAGAACTGTGAGAGAATAAAATTTTGCTGTGTTCAACCACCCAGTTCCTGGTACTTTGTTACAGCAGTGCTAGGACACTAATACACTATTTTTTATACGTTTGTTTTATGAAAATTAATAAAGGAAATCTCAACTAAGATTGGAGCTGGGAAGGCCTGTAGAGGAAGCTCCCACGCCCTACGGCTCCATGTCAGTTACACTAAAGGAAGACATTAATGCTGACCCCAAAAGGATGATGCTCAATAAAAGACCCCAGCAGGAAGAGATGTACTTTGTACTCCCAAACAAGTAGTTGCAGCTACTTACTACTCCAGCAGGAAGAAGAAAGATTTTTCTCTTGCCAGCAGTAAGCCCAGCCAATCAAAACTCTGCAGCTCAGTCAATGAGAAGCTATTATCACCTGACTTCCTACTTTCCTCCAAAGAACTTTCATTGTCCTCTGGCTGATTACTTCCTTGTCCCACCTTTCTATCTATAAAAGCCTTCCATTGTGTATAACTCCTCAGAGTATCTCTCTGAGTGGTAGGTGAGATGCTGCCCAATTGTACCGTGTTTAATAAAGCCAATTAGATCTTCAAATTCACTCAGTTAAATTGTGTTAACAGTTAGTTCCTTTCCATTGATCTTGGTGTGTTTTTCTCCAGGTGTTTGCTATGTACCCTTCTCTGTTTTGTGTCTCTGTTTATTGAGTTTTTCTTATTTCAGTGTGTCTTTTCATTTCTAAATGTCTTTATTTGTTGCCTTCATTTCTTCCCTGAGCGCTGCCAATTCTCTCCTGTCTGTTGCTTTACAGTCTCTTTAAGGAACCCTTGACATCTCTTAGCTCATCCAGAGAGGTCAGACTGCCTGTAATCTCCGAGTCCACAGAGAGCTGTGTGCTTGAACTCGCCCTGTGATTTCGTTTTTAATAATTCCTCTAGTGATGTAAGCTCTTTTGCCTTTTACTTATGTGTCTTACCTTCATTGCCTCTTTTTTCCTTTTTTCCCCCCAGTTGCGTGATGTTCCTTTGTGATTATCATTCATCTTGGAAAAGGCCAGCCATTTCTTGAAAGCTAATGTTGAAAGGAGCAGAGTAGGTAATGTTGGGGAGTGATCAGGGTTTGTGTTCTCCCACACGGTCTTATGAAATCCTTCATTTTCTTTCCCTGGGGCCCAACTCCCGCCCCAGCCCCCCCACCCCCAGATCCAGCCCTAAAGCCTCCCAGATGCTGTCCAAAGACCTCTAGGCTGCAGGGCTGCAGTGTTGTAATTTACAACTTCTCCACCTCCTCTAACTGGTGTCCCCAGTACTGGCAGGGGTTGGGTGCTGGGCTGGGTGATAGCCAATCAGCGAGCTCCCCGCCTCACCCCATACAGCCCTGCGGCATTGAAATGGGTCTGGAGGGAGATGCCTGGTGCTTCTGTGGCCTAAACCCGGCCCAGACTCTCATCCGCTGAGCAAGCCTCCGAATGCGCCTTCTGGGGGGATACCCACTTCCTCCTTGGGGCTGTGTCTCATCTCTTATTTGAGATCAGATTTTATAGCATTTAGCAGGTATGTTTTCTGGTTTAATACAAGATGGAAGTCTTGTTCTTTTTTTTTTTCCTCCTCCAAATTCATTGTTGTTTTCAGTGGGCTTTAGGTTCAAGGAGCAAAGTAAATAGGACTTTAATCTGCCATTTTAAACTCTTTTCTTCTTGGAAAACCCTTGGCTTGTTGTCCTGAAATACGTGCCTAATTTTCCTCTTTTGTTGCAGGTGGCCTCTTGGCCTCCCTAACTCTATCTTTCTCTAGGAGGCCATGCAATACAGGCAGAGTGGAGGTGGCTTGCTGAAGGCCACACAGATGATAACGGGAGGGGCCAGGATTCCAACCCCAGGCACTGTGGCTCCACTCCTAAGAATGGGAGATTTGGGGCATGAGTTAATTTCCACTGGGCACAGCCCCACCTACAGCTTCCAGGGAACCACTGTGCCATCCTTGCTCACTCCTCAGGTCAGAGCCTCAGAAATAATAACCCGGGGCTTGCTCGGTGGAGAGGGACTTGTCCCACTTTCTTCCCTCAGCTTCAGGGCCTGGGGGCAGGTGGTCGGTCAGCCTCCAGGAATCCTGGATATTGACTCACCTGGAGTATGACAGGGTTTGCTGTGAAAGGAATATCTGTTTCCCAATATAAACAAGCCTTTGGGAAACTGTCCCCTGCCAGGATCCCTCTCAGAGGTGTCAGGGAGTCCTGATCTTCCTCCTATCTGGTGCCAGTACTCAGCCAAGGAATCGAAAACAGGGCCCGGTATCAGCGAGGATGGGGACAAACCCCAGAACCTGGGATTTAAGCCCAACTCTGCCGCTGATGGCCGTGGGGCACCTTGGGACCACTGCCCTCTCTTGCCTCTGTGTCCCCATTTGTCCAGTGGGTGGCGTGGCCTGAAGGACCCCTGAGTTTCTGCCAGTGTAGATGCTCCAGGATTCTGCACCCCCCTCCAGGGGCTGCCTGGGGTCGCACCCTGCTCCCCATTCCCACTGTAATCCAGTTTGAGCAGCTGGGTTGGGGTTATTCCCAGACTTCTCTAGGGTGTTTCTGAGAAGGCCTTTCAGGGCCTAAGGCTAGGGCCAGCTAGGCATTAGTTTCTGACACTCTCGGGTCACCATGACCAATCACCCTTCTTTGCCAGTGGAAGAGAGACTCAGGACTTCTCTTCCCCAAGGTGGAACTTTAGGGTCAGTAAACTGGGAGGTGTGAAGGCTCTGAGGGAGCCTCTTTGGCCAAGGATGCTTTTCTGGCCCAGTATTTGGTCCTTCAGATACTCCAAAGGAGGTCTCTACTTACTCCAGGGACATAACATCAGCTTGGCCTGGGGCAGCCAGTGGGAGGCTAAGTTGAGGCTTGGGCTGTGGTCAAAGGCTTGGGTGACAAGCAGACCTTGAGTCTTATCTCCAGTCACTAAAATCTTTTGATTTTTTTAGCATTCTCTTGGCTCCCTTCGTCTATCTTTACTTTTGAAAGGAGAGGATAGCTTTTCATCCATCCATCCACCCATCCATCTGTCCATCATCTGTTTATTCAGTCGTCCCTCCCTTACTCTGTACATCCCTCATTCAAAAAACCATAGACTTGTCCTGGTTGGTGTGAATCAGTGGATTGAGCGTAAGCCTGAGAACCAAAGGGTCACCGGTTCGATTCCCAGTCAGGGCACATGCCTGAGTTGCAGGCCAGGTCCCCAGTAGGGGGCGCGCCAGAGGCAACCACACATTGATATGTCCCTCCCTCTCTTTCTCCCTCCCTTCCCCTCTCTCTAAAAATAAATAAATAAAATCTTTAAAAAAATACCCGTACACTTAACAATAACAACAGCAATGCTTCTATGAACAACAATGGCCACTATTTACTGAAGCTGACTGGGTTGGGGGCTGTGCTAATTGCTCTATTTGCATTATTGCATTTACTGCACCTCTCTCTATCATGGACCCTTCTCATGGAGCATTTGGGGTTGTTTTTTTAATAATAAAGGCAAAAAATAATAATAACCTACCTCTACCCAGTGGGTCCTATGTTATAGTTGAGGAAACTGAGATAAATAATCACTGAAGTACTTCCCTGGGGACACAAATCCGAAGAAGATACCGCCTCTCTGGCTTCCTGTGCTCACCATGGAGTGAAGGAGACTGACCCTTGAAAATACAGGGTATCCTTAAAGTCTAGAAACACAGGAAATATTTATTTACTTGTTTGTTTGTTTATTTCCCAGATTGAAGATGTCCTTGGCAGCATTATATGTCTATGTCTGTACAGTAGGAATGCAAAGTAATTGATGCTCCAACAGGACTTAAATAAAAGTCTACACGGGCACCGCAAGAGGAGAAGGGTGTGGGGCGGGGGGGGAGAAGAGGGAAGGCTTCACAGCAGAGGTGACGTCTGACTTGAGTCTGGTGTTGCTAGGCAGAGGACGGCTTTACGAGTAGAAGGCACACCAAGTGTCAGAGCATAGAAGCATGAATTGAGAAGACCTGGTGGTTTTCAGCGTTCGGAGCTGAGGAATCATGTGGGAACCTGGACAGTATGAGGCTTTCAAAAGAGGCCACCCTCAGCCGCGGGGTCATTAGAATGACGTGGTCTCGGAAATAAATGCACCAGTGCTGCCTGGCTGACATGCTATATTTATGAAAGTCTATTCATTATTATCCTATTTTATGCTATTAAGTGCATCTATGTTTATAGAAGAAAAAAAAACCTGAAGAGATATTCTAGAAGCTCAGCAATAGAGACTTCTTGGTGGTGGAATTTGGGATGGTTTTTATTTTCCTCTCTGTTATTTCTTTACCATGAGCATGATGGAAGGAACCTGGGCTGGGACACCTGGGTCCTGGTCTCCTTTTGGCCCCTGACTTTCTAGGAGACCTCGGGCAAGTCCCTTCCCCCTCTAGCTCTCTGCTTCATCACGTGTAGAATGAAAACGGGCCCAGTGCACTTCAAAAGCCCATCTGGACTGGCTGCCCTCAGGTTGGGGACTGGAAATGTGTTCTTGGGGATCCTTGCACCCTATGAAATTTTTCCAAAAATATTTGCCTGCTTTCATTGTAATGAGAAACTCTAAGAAATGAGCTTATACACATAAAAATACTAAGAATTATGTCTGGTACACAGGAAACCCTCCTTATACGTGAGCTGTTTTTATGAAGGAAATTGCTGTTGCCATTTACCGAGACAATGCCTCTCTTCTCCAGTGGTCATTTGCAACGAAAAGACATTTTCCTAGCCTAACACCTTGGTTCCGGGGCCAGTGTTTCTCAAATCAGGGCCTGCAGACCTCAGAATTCCCCATGACACATTTTCTCTCATAAAAGGGGGTTCCACGTGAGTCGAGTCTGAATAAGAAACACAGGTTTGGAGGCCCCTGAAGAACAGGGAATGTGGGCTCTGGATACCCCTCACCTCTGCTTTCACAGCTTCCCTTTGGCCGGGGCGACTTGCTTTTTCCTGAGGTTGGCAGAGCCCTTGGAAACACGCGTACCTTTCCCGGGAAAATGAGTCCCGGGGGAGGTCTCCCGGCCCACGGGCTCACTCCAGCACCTGTGTTCTGTAACGTAGCCCTAATTGAAATCACATTAACATTATGATTCCATTACGGGGAACAAGAGGCTGGCTGCAGGAACGCGCCCCCTGAGGCCTAATCAGCTGGACTGGATCATTTATAAAGGGCTGTGCATCTGCTTGGAGCTCAGTGTTAAGTAAGGCAGACAGGGGCCTATTCATTATTAACAAGGCTTTATGCGTTTGGCCAGGCAAGAGCACAAAGCTGGCCGCAAGGGGCGTCTGACAAAGAAGCATTAAGGTGGAACTACAACCCACTCCTCCCACCCACTACCCCCTCCCCAACCCCCGCCCCCGTCTGCCTTGCCCATTGGTGGAGCCTGAAATACCTTCATCCGGGTGGTGGCGACTCCTATCCCCAAACCCTTGCCAGTGACAACTCCTCCTATTGATGGGAGAGGCCAAGTAACTTGCCTGAGGTCCCATCACTAACAGTAGCGTCCGAATTGGAACCCAGGCAAGTTACACAGACCACCCCTCATCAGGTCCCTCCTCTCCTGGCTTGTGCCCTTGACCTCTCACAGTTCCAGCAACTTCAGATGCTTGAGGCTGTGATGTAAAGGAAATAGCTGTGGAAATCAGGGGGAGAAATCAGAAAATGTGGCTGGAGGGTCTGCTCTTCTATTCATTCATTTCATTCACTGCTCTAAGTACCAGTCCTGCGCCAGGCACGGTGCTCGGTGCCACAACTG
>PVJD01019925.1:0-10623 GCA_004026545.1 Mormoops blainvillei
TGGACTTTGCTTTCCCCTTCGGGTTGCTACTACTGGGGCAAGTCCTGCACATTTTGAGCTTTTGTTCCTAGCAGGTGCGTTGGAGGGTGAAGATTTCCTTCTGAAGTCTCGGTGTGTAGCACCTTTAGCGTTGTTCGGTTGTAGTGGTTTTGCATCTCCAGTGGTGGTTCATTCTGGGGGTTATTTAGTTCTCTGTTGCCCAAGTGGCAAAGGAGAGAACTTTCTAGCCACCCATTTTCAGTGAGTTGTTGCTTAAGTGCCATGAGAGCAGAAAACACCCCGTATAGGATTTCCATCTGTGCTGCTGGGTGAAGCTTGCTTCATACCGGGTTTGCCAAAAAGTCAGTTTGGTGCCCCTCCGACACTGCTCTCCCCTCTCACCGCCCCTGGTCATGTGGCTCTGTTTCGCAGACTTGTCTTTAACTTTCTTCACAACCGTTTTTGTCAGACCATGTCGTGACAGATGTCATATGCGCTTGCTTTTAAAGGAAAATATCATCCAAAAAGTTTAGTGTTTGCGTGGCTGTGTTCATATCGGGTACTGATGAAGACAGGTGATGTTTTGTGCGTGTTAGGCTTTGGTTTTTCAAGAAAGGTGATAATGCCAGTTAAACGGAAATGTGTGTGTGTGGCATGTACGATAAGGTAATACATGATCAAGCGCGTCAGAAGTGGTTTGTGAAGTTTCATGTCGGAGATTTTCCATGCAAAGTCCCCATTGCTTGGAATGGATCTGTTGTAGTGGACAGACATCAAGCCCAGATGGTCACTGAGGACAGACCACGTTGTGCCACGTGGAGAAAGGCTACTCATTCAAAGTATGCAAGTCAAGTGTCGAAAATAATTTGCACAAGCACGGTTGCATTAATAGCTTTGATGTTTGGGTTCTGCACCAGTTTAGTGGGAAAGACAACCAAGCAACCTTCTTGACCAGATTTCCACACGCAATTCTGTTCAGAAAGGTCAGGGAAACATTGTGTTTCAGAGAGCATTTGTGAGGAGGGGAACAGTTGATACTCCAGGGTTACGTGGAAGAAGAGAGATCGTGGGACACGAGAAAGGAACCTCTGCCAGTGATGTTCAAAGGGTGGTGTCCATCCAAAGAAAGTTTCATTGTGCAATGGGTAGGTTAGGAAAAAATAGGGGTGGTGCTGGGGCTCGGTTAGAGTTAGGGCCAGGCCTAAGGGTTAGTGCTTGGGTCAGGGTCAGGGCCAGGGACAGGCCAGGGTCAGTGAACAGCCATGGATAGAGATGCAGCCAGGGCTAGGGACACAGCCAGTCCCAGAGCTAGGGCTAGGGTTGGGGCTGGGACGGGGGCTGGGGCAGGGTTAGGGTTAGGGTAGGGTTAGCGTGGGAAGCCGACCAACAGCTGACTTTTGACACAGTCCGGACGGATGAGGTGCGACCGCGCAGCAGAAGCAGCCGGGGCTGGGTCTCCTGGTCGCCCCTCCTCGCAGGCCGGCTGTTACTGATGGTTGGGGGTGGGATTTCCTGGTGCTTGTGCTTCACTGCAAACACCTGCCCAACTCCCCGGATGCTGTGCAAAAGGATTTGTTAATTGTAGGACAAAACCCCCAACCACTCCACCGCTTTTCACTCCCCCTGTCTGGGAAGTTAGTATTAAATCACGGGCAGACCAGCTGCCAGAGATACGGAGGAAAGTTTTATTACTGAACCTTTTGTAACCCCTACCGGCTCACTAAGCCCTGGCAGACGTTCTATTCTTGGCCCAGACTTAACATCCCGCACGTGTGCCCCTCTTCGAAGGTCCCAGCAGCCCTCCTGGTCAGAATGGCCTTTATTTAGAAGAGTTACTACAGCAGAAATCTTGTAACTGCACTAGGTATCAGTTCCTTGTTCTTTCCTTATAAAAATAAGTTTTTTCCTTATAAAAGTCCACCCTGGCTGCAGATACTGTGTGGCCTCAGGCCTGGGGGGGTGAGCCCCCGCTCCACATGACAGGTGGCGACTCTGATATTGGGGGAGGGGGTGGGGCTTCCCACTTCCTTCTCAAAAGGCTCAGCACTAAGCTGGAGTCTGCCTCGCACACTTGGCGGGCACATTCGCCGGCACCAGTGGCAGAGGTGACCAGGGATGCCCTTGCCCCCTCTGAGCCTGTGCCCCACCCCTGGCCTGTTCGATCCTCTCTGCGGGTGAGTGCCATTGTGCTGAGGGCTGGGGGCTCCGAGGGTGGCCCGCCAAGGGAGGGCTGTTCTCTGGCTCTGTGTAGGGAAGGGCTCGCAGAGCGGACGACACTGCGGCCCGGCCTCTGGAATTTTGCAGGGGAGGAAGCTGTCTACCCATTCGCATTTCACTTTCTCCCCGTAAGTCACTGGTGCCCTTCCGGCTTTTGCCCTGGTGCTGAATCCCAGAGTGGGTGAGTCTGCGTGGGTCCTCAGTCTGTTTCAGGCCCTTTAAGAGGATGCAGTTTCCTTCGCTGTCCCAACCCCTCCATGGTTTTTACAGCCAGGAGTTATGGGGACTTATCTTCCTGGTGCTGGGACCCTGGGCTGGGTGGTCTGGCGTGGGGCTGGCATCCTTTGCTTCCCAGGTGTCCCTCTGGGTTTTTATCTACCGCACATGGGTGTGGGGCTGCCCAGTCCCATCTCCGCCCCTGCCACCTGTCTGGATGAATGAGGCTTCTTCAAACCCTTGGTTGTTGGACTTCCGCACAGCTTGATTTTCTGACAATTCTCGGTGAAATTTGTTTTGTAGTTTAGTTGTATTTTTTGCTATAGTTGTGCCTGGAGGCAAGGCGTGCTCACCTGCCCCTCCGTCTTTACCCGAAGTCCTGTTCTCTTAATTGCCTTTAGGGTTGTTCATTGCCAGTTTGTAGAAATACAAGTGATTTTTGTGTATTGACCTCGACTTTCCTGAATTTATTAACTTTACTAGTCCTACGTGGATTCTGCAGGATCGCCTACACAGATCATGCCTCTGAACGCGGGGGGTTTTACCTCTTCCTGCCCAGCTGCGGGCCCTCGATGCCTTTTCTCACCTGATTGTTTCGGAACCTGCCTGGCACTGGGAGTAGCGCCACTGGGTGTGTCTGCAGTGGGTTTTCGCAAATGCTCTTATCACGTTGAGGGATGTTCCTTTCTTTTTTCTAGTTTGTTGACTGTTTTTATCTTTAGAATTTGTTGGATTCTGTCAAATGCTTTTTTCCCCATCGATTGAGGTACTCACGTTTTGTTTAAGTTTTTCCTTCATTCTGCCCATGAAGTGAAGACGTCTGGGGCTGGGCTTGGCCTTGTTCCGAGGTTTTTCTTTCCCGACTCATTCTCTTTGCTTCTTACCAGTCTGTTCATGTTTTCTGTTTCTTACTCAGTGAATTTTGGCACCGAGTGTTTTCTAGAAATTTGTCCACTTCACCTGCGCTGTATGACGTGCTGGGGCACGTTCTGATCCCAGTCACCTGAGCTACCCTTTACCTGCGAGTTCAGTAGCACAGCCTCCACCTTTGTTTGTTTTTTCTTGGCCAATCCTGAGAAATGGGAATGTTGTTTACCTTTCAAAGGATCACTTTTATTTTCATTAATCTCTATATTGTTTTTATTCTACATTTCATTTACCTCCAACCTAACCTTTATTATTTCCTTCCTTCCACAGTCAAATCTAGTTTCTTCTTTTTTTAGTTTCATAAGGTGTAAGTTAAGTTATTTATTAGAGATATTTCTGTTTCCTTCATGTAGACATTTGTCACTATAACTTTTCCACTAAACTCTTGTTTTGCTTCAATCTATAAGAAGTTTTGATTCATCTCAAATTCATCTCAAAGTATTTTTGCTTTTCCTTGTGATTTCTTCTTTGACCCATTGGTTGTTTATGAGTGTGTTGTATTGGTGAATTTTCCAGTTTTCCTTGTTATTCATTTCTAGTTCATTCCACTGGAGTGAGAGATGATATTTTTATGATTTCAATCTTCTAAAATGTATTCAGACTTGATTTGCAGCCCAACACGCGGTCGCTCCTGGCGAGTGTTTCCCGAGAGGAGCGTGCACTCTGCTGGCGCCTTCCGGCCGGTGCCTGCGCTGCACTGTCCGAGCTCTTCACGTCCTAACGAACCTGCTGTGTAGGCGACCTGTTCATTGTTAAGATTAGGGTATTGATGGCTCTCAGTAATATTTGAAAATCGTCCATTTCTGCTTCGAATTCTGTCAGTTTTTGTGGCTCTGTTATTAGATGTTTATAATTGTTATATCTTCTTGATTAACTCATTTATCAATTTATAATCTTCTTTGTCTCATAACTTTTTTTTACTTTGTCTAGTATTACTATAGCCATTCCAGCTCTCTTTCGGTAAATATTTGCATGGATAGCTTTATTCAACCTTTCACTTTCAACCTATTGTGTATTTTGATTCAAAATTAGTTCATTGAAGATAGCATATTATTGGACTGTTTTTAAAAGTCCATTTTACCACTCTCTACCTTTTAATTAGTTTAATTCCTTTACATTTAAATTAATCCCGATAAGGAAATATTTCCTCGTCATTTTACTATTTGTTTACGGTATGTCATATATCTTTTCTCATTTCCTCTATTCCCTTTTATGTGTGTTTAATTGACTTTTGTAGTGTACCAATGTGATTCCCTTGTGATTTTGGGGGATATATTTTAAACTTATTTTTTCTCTAGTGGCTAACCTGGCAAATATAACTAATATCTTAAACTTTTAAAACTCTAGTTGTAATTAAAACCAACTGAGCTTTAATAGCACCTACAGCGCCCGGCCCTGTACATTGATTGCCATCAAGTACGTCTGTGCGTGCTGTGTGCCCATCAGCACTGATGTATAATTATTGTTTTTTGCATTTGTTTTCTAAGTAATGTAGAAAAAATACAGTAATGTTGGCTTTGTGTTTTCCTAGGTAATTATTTTATCCGTGTTATTTTTTTAGTAATGTGGCTTTGGCTTGCTGTCTTTATTTCAGCCTGAAGTACTCCCTTTAGCATGTGTTCCGGGACAGGTCTACCAGCAACAAATTTCCGCAGCTCTGTTTTAGTTTTCCCTTCATTTTTGAAGAGTAGCTGGGCTGGATACAGGATTTGGGGTAATGTTTGTTTCTCTCACACTTCAACTATGTCATCTTGCTGCCTCGTGGCTTCCCTGGTTTCTGATGAGAAATCAACTTTAAACGGGTTCGGGGTCCTTGCCCCGGGCGAGTTCCTGCTCTTTTGTGGCTCCCAGGACTCTCCTTGCAGTTGGCGGGTGACGCTTTGGCTCTAACGTGTCTCGGTGTGGCTCCTTCTGAGTACAGTTTGCTCAGAGTTTGTTGAGCTGGTTGGATGCTCAGGTTCATGTCTTTCATGAAACCTGGGGAGGTTTTACCATTATTTCTTCAAATATTTTCTCCTGCACTTTCTCCCTCCCCTTTCGTAGGGCTCTTTAAAGGACAATGTGCGTGTGTTGGTTGGTACACTCGATGGTGTCCCACAGATTGTTTTGAATCTATTCATTTTCTTTCATTCTTCCCCCCCCCCCCCCCCCCCACTCCAGACTGGATAATCTCAGTGCATTTATCTTCAAGTTCATTGATTCTTTCTTTTGCCTGCTCAAATCTTCTGTTAGCCCACCTAGTAAATTTTTCAGTTCCACTACTGTACTTTTAAGCTCGAGAAATTCTCTTTAGCTCCTTTTTAAATAATTTATGTCTTTATTGAAATTACCTGTGTGATGAGATATCATTAAACTGGTTTTCTTTAGCTCTTTGTGCATATCCAAGATACTTACTTAAGGTTTTTCTCTAGTAAGTATAATGACTCTGTTTCCTCAGGGGCCGTTTCTGTTTATTTTAACGTGAATGTGTTGTATTTTCTTGATACTTTGCATGTATCTTATATTTTGTTGAGAACCAGACGTTGTTAAATTACTGTAATGTGGCTTCTCTGAAAATCACCATCTCGCCACAGCCCAGGGTTTGTTGCTGCTAATTGTTGTGGGTTATCGTTGTTTGTGTAGTGACTTTTCCAAGTTCTTTCTGTAAAGACTCTATTCTTTCTCATGTGTGACCACTGAGGTCCCTTTTTTGCCACTTTAGCAGTGAGATGGCAGTTTGACAGGCATTTTCTCAAATGCTTGTAGCCAAAAACGAAGAGAAAAGTTGAAAGTCTCTGGGTCTTTGGGTGCGCGTTCCTGTCCAGTGGTGCCCATCGGGGCCACCCAGCCTCGCCCTCCACAGGGCCCGCGCCCTGGCGACCTGCGTGGGGTCTCGGGTGTCTGGGGAAAGCTACCCGAGGCCTCATCTTGAAGCCGGACAGTCGGCCCCGCCCGCGCATCCCGGGAGCCTCTGCGCCCAGCGCGGGGGCGCGGAGCGGGAGTCCCAGGACGCAGGCGCGGTCCGCAGGAGTGGTGCTCTAGCTTCCGGCAGTCCCAATGCTTGCAGCCTGCACCCCCGCCGACTTTCGCGGCCAGAGGCCATGGGCCCTTCTCCTCCCAGCCCTGGAGGCCTGGACTAGGGGTCGGGTGTAAGGCTGGGACCCCTCGCTCCTTCAGGGAGCCCCGCAGCCAGGGTCTCCCTCCCAATTTTCATCCACCCCCCCTGGGTATGGGGCCAGCATACTCCAGTCTTGGTGGCTTTTTGTTTCTGCCCTCAGCTGCAGGACTTCTGTTCAGCCAGGCGGCAGGCGGCTCTCGGTGGCCGTGGCTCTGCAGGTAGGTCGGCGTGGCCCTGGCGGGAGGCGAGCACTGCGTTCGCAGCGCTGCAGTCGCGCGCGGAGGTCCGGCGTCTGGCGCGGCTTAGGCCTGCACGTCCTTGATGAAGAGCGATGTCAACATCTGTGCGCGTACTTAGAGACTATTTGCATATCTTTGGGAAATTTCCATTCAGCTCCTTCATCCCTTTTTAAATTGAGTTATCTTTATGTTATCGAATTGTAAGAGGTTTATTTAAAAAGAAAATTCTATATACAAGTCCCTTATCGGATATATGGTTTACGAATATTTTCTCACATTTGGTGGGCTGTCTTTTCAACTTCATAATACCTTTTTATATGTAAAGTCTTAAACTCTGAAGTCGAATTCATCTGTTTTCTTTGATTTCCAGTACTGGTGTCACATCGAAGACTCCTTTGCCAAATCTAAAGTCATGATGATATAACCCTATGTTTTCTTCTAGCTTTATAGTTTCAGTTGTTAGGTTTCGGCCCTTTTTAGTTAATTCTGGCCTGTGGTCCGAGGCACGAGTCCAGCTCTGCCCTTTTGCGTATGGACACCCAGTTCTGTCAGCACCCTTCGCTAAACAGACTGCCCCTTCCTGACTGAGTGATGTTGGACTCGTCAGAAGCCAGCTGGCCCTGGCTGGTGCGACTCAGTGGATTGAGTGCTGGCCTGCGAACCAAGAAGTGGCTGGTTCAATCCCCGGTCAGGGCACAGGCCTGGCTTGCAGGCCAGGCCACCAGTAGGGGGCGCACGAGAGGCAACCACACGTTGATGTTTCTCTCCCTCTTTCTCCCTCCGTTCCCCTCTCTCTAAAAAGAAATAAATAAAATCTAAAAAAAAAAAAAAGCAGCCATTTGGCCAGTTATGTGGGTTCGCCTCTGTGTTCTCAGTCACATTCCACGGACTCCTACGTCTGTCCTGATGCCAGCACCAAACCGACTTGATTGCTGTAGCTTTGTGGAAAGTTTGAAGTTGGGAAGCTGCTGGGCCCCCGTGTTGCCTGTGGGTCTAGAAGCCGCTGGTGGAAAGGGATGTGTGTGGTTTTGAGGCTCCTCACAGCCTCGGGACCGTCCTAGCCACATGGCAGGTGTTCACCAGATTATTGTAGCCGACGGGCACAGTCGTCGCAGCTTGCGTTTATACCCTGTGCTCCGCGGCAGGGACCCTTGCTCCTTGCTCATTTCTGTGTATCAGCATCATCCCTTTGAGAACGTGGGGCGTGTCAGTTAGAAAAATCAGACACAGCGGAGGGTTATAGTGCATCTGCGTAAATTAGAAGAATTGTTCAGATCTTGGGCTGTTGAAACTATTGCGTTTGCTATCACATGAAATAGATACTTATTGGCCAGACATTAAAATATATGCTGAGGGATTGAGTTGAAGGACATTCGGAGGCTTGGGACCAGTCATCATTTATTTTGTTAAGAACCCCTTTAAATTAACAATGGCCTCCTCTAAGGTGCCTTTTCAGTGACTGACTTCTGTATGTCTCTTTTCTGAACTGGGCCACTAAGTTAATTTGATAGATTTTCCTTGTGCATGGTGTTACCTCAGCCCCATGTTTTGGGCGTGTTGTGAGCAGACCCCGAGCCTCTGACCGCTCGGGGGCAGGGGCTGCTGCGGCGAGCTTGCTGCGGGACCCCGCTGAGGCATGCTGTGGGGGAGCCTGCCTGTGTAGCTTGTCCTCAGACTCCGTCCTCAAGGGCAGGATGGCGTGTCCCCTGACACTGAGGCCCCCGTTGTCGAGCTGGGCACTTAAAAACTGTGATGGAAAACCCATCTTATGGAGGCCAACATCATCAGTGAGAGTCGAGTCGATGGGAGTACGTGCCCTGACTTGATGGGGGGAGGCCGGCGCCTCCCGCCGTGGTTCCTCCCACAGCCCGTCACCCAGTCTGATCACGAGAAGCACACAGACAAATCCCAACAAAAGAACACTGAGATCACCTGGCCAACACGTCTCAGAACTGCCAAGGCTGTCGCAGTGCCAAGCAGTAACGGTGGGAGGCTGGAACCCACTCACCGTTGTTTTGAAATTGTTGCTGTCAGTGCTGTCTCTAATATGTGGCTTGTAGACGAACAGCATGTTTGTACAAGAATCCTAGGAACGAACTTCAGAAGATTCAGACTCCGACCTTCAGGCATCCCAGCTCCGGGAGATCTGCTGACCTGTATCCATGGAACCAGGAAGATGCGAAGCTGGGATGACGTGAAGCCGGGATGACACACCAGACTGTCACCTGTGTTTGTCGGCACATAGAGAACTTTGCAACCCCTTCCCTTGATCTCTATGCTCTGTTCCCCTCTCCCTCCTTATAAAGCTTCTGTCTCCACTGAGAGGGGGAGATGGGCCTTGTGACACGAGTGCCCCGTCTTCCAGGTGGCCGGCATCTGCAAATAAACCACTTTCCTTTCCATCAGCACCTGCCTCTCAAGAATCGGCTTCGCAGCAGCGGGCAGCCAGACCTGTGTCTGGTAACGAGGTTGTCAGAACCCAGGAAAGTCTGAGAAACCATAGGCCAACAGGACCCTCAACGCCGTGTGCTGTCCGAGATGGGGTCCTCAGGCAGAAGAAGGACATTGGGTAAATCCGAGGCCATCTGAGCAAAGTGTGGATTTCAGTTGATAATAACCTATCGATATAGATTCATCGATGGCAGCACATGCCCTGCACTGACACCAGGTGTCAGTGGTGAGGGAACACAGGTGTGACCCCACAGGAACTCTCGGTGTGGGTGGTCCCTTCAATTTTTATGTAGATTGGGAAACATTCTAAAAGACAGTCAGTTTAATAACCCCCATCTTCCCTGCAGGGTGGGGTGTACATGGCTCTTGATGAGATCCATCCAGGGAGAGGCCTCAGCAGACCAGTGGTCCATTAACTCTCGCTGTCCCCGAGGCCCCAGGTGCCGGGCCCCTCTCTGGGCCTCCAGGGTGCGCTCAGCCCGGAGCCTGCCCCGCAGGGGCACCTGCTCGCCTCTGGGTGGGCGTCACTGGCCGCAGCACCCAGCGACCCCCAAGGAGGCAGACTGGGCTTGAAGGTCGGCAGCAAACACAGACCACTAACCCGGGGAGACAGTTCACACCACGTCTCATTTTTCCACCAGAGCAAGAGTGTCTTGTCTTTTCATGAAAATGTGAAAGTCTTATATTCAGACAGGAGAAGACGGGACCCGGCCACGCTCACGGGGAGCACTCTTCCCAGCCTTGCCTTTTGGGCAATCTTCCCTAATTTTGTTCTTGACGTTTCTGAAAAGACAGACTTGTTTCTGCCCTGACCTGTTTTATTGTGGAAAAAATGACACCAGAATTGCTGTGGTATGTCTTTTGCTTCAGTTTGAAACGGCAGAGCCCCCAGGAACCTCCGGCATCTGCTGGTCTGCGACCTATCTGTGCCGCAGATCAGCAGCAGTGTGGCTTGGTCTCTAAGTAGGTCAGACCCTTTAGGAGAAGCCCGGCCCTGCAGGGAGCCCGCACCTGAGCCAGGCCCTGCCCTGCCCTGCCCTGGAGGCCTGGGTGGTCTGAGATGGGTTCGGGGAGGGGTGCGTAAGGCAGTAGGGGGCGTTGTGCGGGCCTGGGAGGGGGTGAGGGTGTCGACCAGGGTCACGGGGCTGCACGGAGCTGAGTCTGTGCCTTCGTTCCCTGGACCTCAGCTCCTGGCCCAGCCCGGCGCTCGCGGACAAGCTTCCCGCCTCGGTCCACAGCAGAGGACGGGGTTAGAACCAGGAGCCAGGACGAGTCACACGCTTCCTGCCCTGCGGGAACCTGCCCTCCCCGGGGGAGCGGCTGGAGTGGACCAGGCAGGGCTGGGCAGCTGTGGCTGGGGACGCCTGTCCCCGAAGCCCTGGAGCCCCCGGCGCCCAGCCATGTCCAGGCTGTGCCCCCAGCTGCTCACTGCTCCCTGGACCCCGATCTCCCCCTGAGGGCCCGCCTTGCAGCCCCCACGGTGAAAATCCCATCCTG
>PVJD01019926.1:0-10621 GCA_004026545.1 Mormoops blainvillei
CTTGTTGGGTATTTGTTATTTTGCAGTGATTAGGCAAGTGCTTATGTGAATTAGTTCACTTCTCAAAAATCACTCAATGGAGTAAGTATTGTTATTACTCCATTGTGCAGGTTAGCAAAGTGAGACGTAGAGGGTAAGTAAATTGCTTGAAAACTGACATTTAATAAAGGGTTGGGGTGTGGGACAGTGAGGCAAACTCAGCCAAACCCCTGAGTCAGTGTTCTTAATGCTTCTGCTGAATTCCTTAAGTATATGGAATGGCCTGGTGTCCTATGCTTAGGGGGAAAATATTAGACACAAGTGAAGTCTTTGCTTTGAGGCAACAGCACCAAACTATGTCCAGGATGGATGCTTTATATTTAACACTGAAAAATAATCTAACAAAATTCTTGGGAGAAGTATAAGTAGAGGGTTTACCACAGAGAAAGGAACTTTGCAAGTCAGTGGCCATCCCAAGTGATTTCCAGCCACTTTGCAATAAGCCCGTCGTCATTACGGGCATGCGTTTTTCTCCCAAGAGAGCTGTGCTTGGCCGTCGGAACGAGCCTTTGTTCATCGTAAGACTTCGGGAGGGCTACTCCGTCTGCATTCCAGCTTCCTCCTGGATAAAGTGGAGATAATTACATACCCATGTCAAAAAGTAATAGCAAAGGTCAAAGAAGAATACAAACAAAATACTTGGTACATAGGAGAGTACTTCATAATAAGCATTCTTACTATTAGATCCTTCATAAATGATGATTGTTGGGATGACTGAGGTCCAGGTAACTCTCCTACTGATATTTTTTTCCTTCATATTGAGTATTCACATATGCCCCTGTACCCCTTTCAACAAACCCTCATTCTAATAAATAACCTAAGCGTCCCTCCAGCATATGTCTCTCATATACCAGATCAAGAAAACATGGTCCAAAACACATAACTCCGTTTGAGTTGTGGAGACAAAAGCCCTGTTAATCAGAAACCATAATCACCGTTCTGCAGATGAGGAGTCTGAGGCTTAGAGAGGCCAAGTGACTTCTCAAAGGTTACGCAAGAAGAAGGAGCCGCAAGGAAGGCCCGAGCCCAGCTGTGCAGGCCCTTCCTTGTCTCGACAGCGTGCTGAGAGGTGAAACTGGAAGACTGGTGGGATCCGGCCACGCAGTGTGTGCCCAGAGTGAGAGGGCAGCGAACCAACCAGGCACTGGGAGAGGGTGTAACAATGACAGCCACGCACGCTCTTTCCTGCCCAGGGAGATTTGGCCAGACCATCATCAAGGGAATAGTTATTAGCACTTGGGGCTGTCAGAAAAATTGTAAAAGATTTCAAAATGAGCAAAAAAAAAATTTGATTGGTGGTCCTCCCTGGCTCACCCTTCTGGGTTATATCTGCCTTGCATTGTCTGAGCTATTTTACCACCTTAATTTAAAGGAAACTGATAATCACACAGATGATTATTATCCAGATAAGTGACATCGTGTCCAGTGGAGGTGAATCGATTATTGCCCTGTGGATATTAACCAGTTTTGCATCTATTTGTCATCCACATCAGCCTTCCTGGTTACTTATGTGTATTCTTTAAATCTCCTCGGAATGGACTGTAGCTTGTTAACTGGTCCCGTCATTAATTCATGAGTTAAATAAAATATTTGTCAGTTGCTTGTTGTATATTTATCTGAGAGTCATGATTTTATATTTTGCTAAAACTGTCCCTGTGGGACAGAGCTGCTCACTGCATGATACAATAGGCCCAGTCAAGTACAAGCAACTGTTTAGGGGGAAGTCAGAAGCTGTCCTTGCTTAGCAGGCATAGTCAGGCCAGAAGCACCTTGCTCAGTAGACGGAAGGGAATGACAGGTGAGCGCTATGCAGTGCAAGGAAGACAGGCCTGGTTACTGTGAGAAGCAAATGCAACGGCTGCTTTGGTGATGGCCGAGCAGCCTGAGGAGGCAGCATGAGCGAGTGGATGGACAATGGGACCGGGAGTCCAGTGAACTGGGGACTGGGTCCACCTCTGCCATTAACCAGCTGTGTGACCTTGGGCTAGTCACTTAACATTCTTTGTCTCTGTCTGCAAAATGAAAGGCCTGAACTAAACTACCTCCACGGCCCCTTCTAATGCTAAGTGGCTATGGTCCATCGATTCCGAAGACATTAGGTGGCCATGGCTCAATGCCTCCTTAAGCAATTCTTAGTCTGGGCATTAGCAGGCTTGCGGTAGAAGCCAAGAACCCGGTAGTCTGTGCAGTCTGGAATGAACTTCTCCCTTGTAATCTCCCCTTCCATCAAGAATAATGGCCTCTGGCTAGGGGGAGAATATTGGGTGGGAGACACTGAACCATCTTTGTAAAAGGACTCAAACTTCAAAACTAGGCTTATTAGAAGAGAGATCTTTGAATTGCCTGGCCTACTGTTGTAGGTGGTCTAGACTAATTGCTTCCAACAGTGGAAATGAAAGTCATAGTTGAGAGAAAGACAATGCTTTTGAGAGGTTTTGCTACTCATGTTTACTTTGACCCAAAGTTACATGTAATCCACCATTTTTAGTGTTTTCCTAGAGTTTGGCTAACTTCAGCTGAAAAGATGACAAAGGATTAGGCATCGACTGGGGAGATGGATTAGGTGACCTCTAAATTTTCCTATACCACACCTAAACCCAAGTGTCATGATTGGAAACAACTACTCTGTTTCCTCTTTTATTTCCCCTTCAGTTCATGTGGCTGTGCGTCACATGCAGTTGCACCGTGTGTGGCATTAGGAGACTTTTATTTGGACTGCCACATCATCTTGCTAAGCCTCATTCCTGCACCCACAGAATGAGGATACTGTTTTAGATGTCATTAAGGCCCCTTAATTTATGAAGTGAGAGTTCTCGTTAGCACCTGTTGTGCGCCTGCGGTCTGACTGGAGGGCGGCAAACAGAATTTGGTAACAAGACTCTTGACCTCAAGGAGTTTATATTTTAATTTTCCTGGAATATTTCTATCCAGTGATTTCCCCCTACGAATTTAAAAGGCATGCAGGGTTTTATTTTACCTCAGGAGTCTTTTCCAAATTTCTAGAGTGCCTGGAAGTTCTCCTCCCCAGTCCCAGGCAGGTATTTTTGAGATATGCAATTGATACATCTCTGCAAGTGTTTCCTTCACATGACAGTTGATTCTTCAAGGTTCAAATTGCATTCTGTTCCATCTGGGGAAGTTCGGTGGAATGAAGCCTCAGGTTTCACAGGGTATAGGCAGTGATGGAAGCATTTATGAAGTAATAGCAAATCTCTGGTTTCCTCTCCATCAGAAGCAGCACCATGGTTTCCGGGAGAACACGACCTTACCCAGTGCTGCGTGGCAGTTAAACGCAGGAGGTTTGGAGTCTGCCAGAGCCAGAGCACAGTCTCTGCTACTTCCCCTTTTAGCTCTGTGACCACGGCTCATCCCTGACCCCTCTGAGCCTCAGTTTTCTCATCTGAATTTTCTGTGAATTAAATGAGAATATGTGAAAAAGTGAGATGCATTAAAAATGCATGAATTAAATGAGAAAAAACATTTAGTACCTGATCTATAATAAGAACTCAATAAATGGTTGCTACTATGAAGGTTATAACCAATAGCATGGTTCAAAGGTCGCCAGAGTGACTCTATTTCCCATTAACCATACTTTCAAAATATGTTGATCCTAGAGAAACCCTTTACTCTTCTTGATCTCAGTTCCTAAATCTGTAAAAATGGGGACAGGTGAGGTGCCCCCAGAACGTACCTTTCAGCAATAATGTTCTATAATCAGAGAAAATAGGCTTCATCACTTTCATCTCTTCTGCCAACTCCAACAGCCGATAAGTGGTTTTCTGGAATGTTCCCTTCAAATGGCGTAGTGATGATGGGTACAGATTCTGTTTCTAAATTGCCTAAGTCTTCAAGTTTCTCAGTTTATTTACCCTGTGGCCTTAAGCAGCTTACTCAGTGCTGCTGTTCTTAAGGTTTCTCATCTGCAAAATGAAGATTATAAGAACATTTGTGAGACTGTTGAGAGGTCTGACCGAGCTCATCGATAATAAGCCCTGAGTGTCTCACACAGAGTGAATGCTCTGTGAGTGTTTGTTCTCATTGTGTTTTTGTCGTTGTTGCTGTTATGGACTAAGGCCGCTTCTGAATTCAGCAGACAGGATCTCTTCGACTGGCCAGCTGTGGCCACCAAAGGCCTGGAAGAGCCAATGGCAACATTTGCTGTCTGTGGAAACGCGAGGTCATAGGTGATTAAAACAGGAAAGTTACTGGTAGGTCATTAGCTCTGAAGGAGAAAGTAAGAGTCCAACTTGTTACCCAAAAAGCTGACTTTGTTGAAAGAGAGAAGAAATTGGAATTTTGGCTGTCAAGGTCAGGAAAGAGCTGGAGGGAGAGGCAGAGAGGAGGAAGAGAACTCTTTTTTGATCTGTGAGCCTGAACTACATGTGGCTGGGTCCGGCACGCAAAGCAGGGATGTGAAGAGAGATCCATTTTGTGGCAGAGAATGTGGTAAAAGAGGTCATATTCTCAGGTCTCTGAAAATTTCCAGATAAAGATAATATTGGAGCTCTGTTATAAGGTCTTTTTTTCTGGCAGAGCCTTTTCCTTTGCAAAGGACTGAGCCTCTCAAGTCACAAATTATCAAATTGGGTGCAGTATGGGGTTTAAAACTCTAATCCTAGTTCTGTAGGGAGAACAGTGGTGCCCCTCATTCATTTTATCCTGTTTTCTCTCAGGGGAGTGGGGATTCTAACTTCTGTTAGCCACTTTCCGACGGTGCTAGAGTTTATTTAAATACAGTAATTACTAGGTACCGGATGAAACCTTGAATTTACCGTGAGGCTTCCGTCGTTTCGTTTTGTGCGTGTGCTGGACAACCTGAAGGAGGGCATTCAGAAGGCGTTGACGTGCTAGAGTCATGAGTGCTTTTACTGAAGTACAGCTTCAGCGAATCTTTCTAAGCTGAATTATTTTAGTAAAGGCAGTCATTCCTGGAATACGTGCTATGATTCTGTGTGGCCCTAATGTCATCATCCCCATTTTGCACGTGAGGGACCAAGGAATCAAGGCTCAGAAAGATCTTTAACTTGCCCAAAGTCTGTATTGGTTAACTATTGCTCCATGAAAACCCCCCTCCCAGAGCTCGGTGACTTAAACAATAAGCATTTATTATTTTTCATAAGTTTTTAGGTCAGTGGGGTGGTTCTACTGAGCTGAGCAAAGCTTGGTTAATCTTAACTGAGCTCAGTCACATATCTGGTGGGTCAACTCAGGGCCGAACGGTCAAGTATGGTCCCACTGATGTGTCTGGCACTGCCTACCTGTCAGCTGGGGTGACGAGGGTGACCGGGCCACACGCCTCTCATCTTCTAGCAGGATAGCCCAGGACTGCCACTGTGACAGTGGCAGGACCTGCACATGAGTGGGAGTGAGAAGAGGAAGAGGGGAGGAAGGAAGAAGGAGAAGGAAAAAGAAGAGAAGGAGAGTTTATGTGAAGGCCCCTTGAGGCCTGTGTTGGAATTGGCAATGCCACTCCCTCCACATTCTGTTGGTCAGTCCAGTCACAAGGACAGTCTAGATGCAAGGGATGTGGAAGCAGACACTTCCTTTCTAGAGGTGTCTCAAAGCCACATGGCAGAGGGCATGGATACAGGGAGAAACGACGGATCGCAGCCATTTTTTTTTTCTTTTGCAATCAGTCACATATATGGTCCTATTAAGAGAACAAGAGTTAATCCCAGACTGAGAGTCACTCCAAAGCCCCTGCTTTTACCCACTCTGCTGTATTGATTTAACATGTTTGTAATTAGTGCTTGAATTGCTGGCAAGCTTCTTCCCTTCTGGGAAGGCTTCATCTCAGTCTTTCATTTAGCCATTGTACAGAGGGTTAACTGCGAGCTCTAGTTATCCCAGTAAAAACAACCTGCTCGCACTGATAGATTCTCCGCTATGTCTTTATTTTTTCCAAAGCAAAAAAAAAAAAAAGAAAGAAAAAGAAAACAACACAAAAACAAAACACAATTTGACAAGAATCCCTGTTGTCTGGCAGAGAGAGCTCTGTGTAGGAGGACATGTGACATATTAAACCAAGGTTCAGTAATCAGTGTAGGAGGGAGAGGCACATGTGTCCTTTCAGTTGATCTTTGGATTGAGAAAGCAATTACCAATCAATCTTGAACTTCACCCAGTGAACCAACCTGTCTCGAACCAAAGTATTTATGGGAAACAGAAGAAACGGTTGCCGGAAAAACAAAAAACACAACACTCATTTTTACCCTTATGGTGGAACTAGCCCATCAGGGAGCAAGCACGGATGGCTGGGAGGCCTCTGCCCTGTGAAACTAGGTTTCAGTGCCTTCGATCTGCAAGTGTTTTGTTCTTTTCAAGGCAGTTTCACTTTCGTGTTTCATATATTTTTTAAAAGCCCTCTTTGAGGTGCACAGAATAGAAATGAGGATCCCCATGTGACAGCTGAGGAAGCTGAGGGATGGGACAATGGAAAGGGTGTGCTCAATCTTACGTGATTAGAGATAAGCTGAAAAAAACAAAACTTGTACCCTTAAATCCTGATTGGTACATTTTTTTGTCTGCCCCACATCACCTGGGTATTGAGGTGAGTGACCTATTCTCACTTGTCCTGGTTACTGTGGAGGCAGCCAGGTAAATAATAGGCAGGACAAAATACCAGCAGAAAAGATTTTTAACGGAGGGTGCCAGATGATAATCTGGGAGCCATACCTTCCCTGCAGATATTGCCATACAGTGTTTAAAGGAAAACAGGTTTAAAATATTTTTTAATTATGAGATTTCTTATAAAAACTTGGAGTTTGTATTCTCTTGAAAAATAAGATTTAGAAACACTGGTACCGTATGGTAACAATATGGCGGAATGCAGAAGAGGCGGCCCCTGGCTGTGGCCGTCCCTTCTCCAGTTTCCCACAGTCTCCACCTGGCCAGGTTAAACCCTGTGGTGCCTGTCTGCCTACCATAGGTATTTACATATACAGGCTCTTTAACAAGTAACACTTTTTTTTTTTTTTAAATAGCACAACCCCATCCTGAGGTTTCTTTGTCTCTTCTTGGGAATATATTACCTCATGCAGTAGTTCAGAACAACTTCACCTTCGTGGACCCTGAGAAAGCAGGTACCTCCAAAGAAGGGCTTCTGGTGGCTGATTGGGCTCAAATTAAAAGCAACAACAACATCAGCAACACTATGGAACCTAGCAACCATTTCTGTACAGGGGCAGCTCATGCAAACTGCACTTCAGGGAGAGGCCTGCACTGAACTGCCTGCCTCTGCACTGAACTGCCTACCTGCCTGCACTGTGTTTCCGCCGTCTGAGTCAGCCCTTGGAAAGGAGTTCCTGGAATCCTATTTCAACCAATAGGACTAAGGCTTTCCCCATCCTATCAGAGTGGCTGTATTCTGACCCATCAGACAGTGCCTTCTGGACCAATCAAACTGTGAGAATTTGGAGTCCTCCTTTGCATGAGGGTAGACCAATTAGGACCAGGGGTGGGGACGTTTTTCTACATAAAGTAGCTTTCCTCTTCCATGCGGAGTGCATGTGCTCTTTCCACCGAAGGCTGAAGGTTGGTAGAGCTGGACTAGTGCCGAATGGAGCAGAGCAGAGCTGCCTAGCTGACGAGGGGCCTGGCACCGTTGAGCTGTTTGGCACTGAAGAAAGCTTCCTTCTTCACTGCACCCCAAGTGGGGGATCCCTGTTGATGTCAGATTAGCACCAAGGACCATCAGTTGACACTTTCCATCTTAATATGAAGGTATCAGGGAAAATTTACTCATCTGTGAGTGATGGGCTTTGTGCTTTTTCATTCTGATCCTAACCTGAGGCCTCAAGAAGGGCTTCCTTTAAGAGATGGCCCCTGACTGGGTCTTGCAAGGGAGGTAAGTTAGCGGGGGTGGAGAGAAAAGGTAAAGAAATGCCAGATAGACCACACGTGCTCAGCTAATACTTGTAATAAACTATTGTGTAAGAGGAAATCCAAGGCAGCCCCTTCAGTGGGGGAAAGGAGAGGCAGGAATTGAGGCCTGCAGGTTAACTGGCGTCCAGGTCATAGAGGTTTTGCATATCGTCCAAGAGAGTGAAATTGTTTTATAGGCAATGGGAAAAGAGTTAAGTGTATTAAGCAGAAGATGAATTTAACCACAGGATGACATGATAATATTTGCATTTTAAATACATTATCTAGCAGCCATATAAAGAATGGATTTAATGGCAGGTGAAACTGGAAGCAAGGAGCCCATATGAGAAGCGGTTGCAAGGGGCCCAGTAAGCGATCATGAGGGACCCATTTGAGAGCTCCTGTGGGAAGTAAGACCAGGAAATCGGGAGATATATTATTTTGACATTTATTGAACACTAATTGTGTGCAGAATGCTATGGAAGAAATTAACTATCTGTTCCAAGTTTCTCTGTAATGCTTTAATCTGCTTTACAACCATCCCAGTAAGCAGTTCCCCAGTCTCTGATTGGCCACTACTTAATGACAGGGAACAAACTCCCTCAGGCCACAGTCAGTTCCCATTTTAATTATTAGAAACTACCTCCTTATATATTGCTTCCTTCCATAGAGTCAAAATTGTCCCCCTTCTCACAACTTTTGGTTCCGGCCTTTGGAGCCGCAGTGGCAAAGCTTAATCCCTCTTCTGGATGACATCATTTCAGGTATTTGATGACAGGAATCGTGTTTCTCAAATACCCTCTATTTTTCATCAAAAAAAAAAGTCTTAATTCTTTTAAGAGTCATCACCTGCCCCCAGCACACAGCACGCTCAAATCTTACCCATTGTTTAAGGTCCGACTTCAGTGTCACTACAGTGCCTGCGGGCGGTGTAACTATGAATGGACTGTAGCTTCCCATGGGCTTCTTAAAATGTAACAGTCAGGACTGCACCATCTGTCTGAACAGTCCAACCGGAATGGATTTGAACAAGGCTCCCGTTTTATCCATCTTTTCCATTTCAGGAGACGATGTCTTTACTGATGTAGGAACCGATGAGAAAGGTCAGAAGGTTCAGTCGGGACAGAGCTGTAGGGCAGAGGGCTCCGAGTCTTGGCCTGGGACCAGCAGCGTCAGCTCCCGATCCCCTGGGGGCTTATTCAAAATGCTAATTCCCAGGCCCAACTCGATCTGATTCAGAATCTCTAGGGACAGGCCCAGGCATCTGTGTTTTCAAAAGTTTTCAAGGTGATCCTTACACAGGCCAAAGTCTGAGAGGCATTTTTATGGAGGGTCTTTCACGATGTACCCGGGGAGCTTTAAAAAGCCAGTCACTTAGCTTTCAGCAAAATCCTGCCCCTTCTCTCACATGGGAGCTAAATCGTCCTTTCTGGGACCATCGGCAGTATTGGCATAATACGAACATCTTTAAATGCGGGGGGAGGGAGCCTCGGTGAGGCTAATTAAGTTTTACAATCATGTGGTAGTGAGAAAGCGGGGGGGAAAGGGGAGAAAGAAAACAAAACAATATGCCTTTGGTCAATCCGTGACAAAGAGGACCGAGCCGCTGACCTTTTCGTGTCGCCTGGGCTGCGTGCGCAGCAGCTCGGTAACCTTTTCCAGCTGGAATAGAAAGTTCAATTAAGTTTGTTGGCTGAGAAATCGGCCCACGTCCCGGAGAGCAGATTAGGCATTTAGGGGCACCAATTATCCATCTGCTGCTTCTGCAAAACTGAAAAGAATGCACACGTGCTGTACCTATCTCTGGGCATACGCGGAGGGATATATGTGTATCTACGCACGTGCACACGCCGCGGTGACGGGCAGACAGTGGCTGCAGCTGAGAAATTCACGGGCTTCCAATTCGGGCTCTCTATGCATTGCTGGTGATGATTTTAAGTTAGATGAGAGCCTGAGAGTTGGGACCTGCCCAATTCTTGGCCACCTCATTCATCCTCTTATCCCTTCTTCCTGGCTGGGTCTTCCGACCAGCACCTCTGTCCTCGCCCAGATTTGAGGGCAGAGCCTTTAAAGAAGCTATTTTCAATAGATAGGTGATTAAATCTCAAGTTTGCCTCGCTCGGGGAGGCAGTGTATGTAGTGGTTAAGAACAGCAGCTGTGGGGGTTTTGTCTGAATCTAGAAAAGCTGTGGATCCTTAACAGGTCCTTTTAACTGCCTGACCTTCGGTTTCCTCATGTGCAAAACGAGGGTAATAGTATTAAGCTCATCAAGTGATGGTGAAGATTCAACAAGACAGGATATTTAGTTGCCGGGCACATAGTTCATATTTGATAAAAGGTGGCTGTGGCTCTAATGACATCACTGAGAATAACTCTGATGTTAGTCCATGGTCTTGCTACCTGCTTGGGTCCTTGCATTTTTCCCTCTGACACCTATGTCCTGTGTCTAGAAACTGGGCCATCATCTCCCTTTGCCTTGATATCATCTCTAGTGCCTCACTCACTCTAGAACTATACCTGTCTTGTTCTTCCGTCAGAAACTAGAGTCTTCCCTGAATTTCACATCTACTCTGGCATGTACTAAAGGTTATTCTTTAAAGAGCAGGAGAGCAAGCTTTCAGAAGTACAAATTAGATCAAATCAGTCTGCCCACTCCCATTCCTAGCTCTCCAGTGGTTTTACATGGTATTTAAATTAAATCCAGGCTCCTCATAGAGG
>PVJD01019927.1:0-10619 GCA_004026545.1 Mormoops blainvillei
CCTGCAAAGGGGTTGCAGAATGAACTAGAGGCATGTGAGAAAGACTTGGGACAGAGACTTTCAGGAGGGAACTGAGAGAGTAGCCTCTGGGATCTTGGTGCTGAATCATCCCCCATAAGGCAAAACCCATTGAGCTCACACAGACCTCCCCCCTCTGAGTGGCAGCAGCCTGAGGGGAAACATTAGCTCCAAACCCAGGAGGGATTCAGCCCTGCCCTGTGGTGCTTAAGCCAGATGGCTGAGTGCAGAGTGAATAGATTAACAGCTGAAGGAGACAGCCACAGACAGTAGATCCTGAGAAGTCTCAAACACACTGCCTAAGGTCAGACAGGGTCAACATCTGTCATTACCAGAGGTGGATCCAGAAAGAAAAAAGAGCAGTAAATACTACAGACTACTGAGATGAAATCCAATGTGGTCTTCTCCATGATTTGTGATATTTTCTTTACTACATAGCTTTTTAATGTTCATTTTTATCCATCAAGTTGTTGTATATTGACACTAGATTTTATACTAGAGCTTATTTCTCTCCTTTCTTATAATAGTCTTAATCTCTTTACAGCCTTATAAATACTGGTTCATTTGCTGTTGAGAGTGGGATTGCAGGGGATAGTTATTTTTGCGGTCGTGGGTTCATTTCCTGGGCTGTGTGTTTTGCTCTGGGAGCCAAATAATGGAAAGACAAAGAAAGAACCCCCAAATAAAAGGAAAGGAAAACACCCAGAAAGACTACTAAATGGAATAGAGGCAAGTAAACTATCAGAGACTGAGTTCAAAGCAATGGTTATAAGGAAGCTCAATGAAGTCAATGAGCTCAGTGAGAATTACCAAAAAATACAGGGAAACTACAAAGAACTTACTGTGAACTATATCATCATGAAAAAGGACATATAAACCATAAGCAAGAACCAGGAGGAAATGAGGAACAGTTTCTGAAATGAAGAACACAGTAGAAGGAATAAAAAGCAGGCTACATGAACCAGAGGTTCGAATCAGCTAGCTGTGGGGCATGGTAGAAAAAACTCCCAGAAAGAGCAAGAAAATGAAAAAAAGCTCAAAAAGAATGAAGAGGGGTTGAGGGAAATGCAGGACAACAGGAAACAATAATATCCGGATAATAGGAATACCAGAAGGAGAAGAAAAGGAGCAAGGGATAGAAAATATGTTTGAAAAAGTAATGATGGAAAACTTCCCTAATTTAAGGTGAGAAAAAGTCAAGTCCAGGAAGCACAGAGGGTCCCAATCAAGAGGAACCCAAAGTGACCCACTCCAAGACACATCATAATTAAAATGGCAGATATCAAAGACAGAGAATCTCAAAGCAGCAAGGGAGAAACAGGAAGTAACATACAAGGGAACCCTGATAAGGCTAGCAGCTGACTTCTTCACAGAAACACTACAAACCAGAAGGGAATGGCAAGAAATATTCCAAGTAATGAAAAGCAAAGGCCTGCAACCAAGACCACTCTACTCAGTAAGGCTCTCAATTGAAATGGAAAGTAAAATAAGGAGTTTGTCGGGCAAAAGAAGGCTAAAAGAATACACCTCAACCAAACCAGCATCCCAAGATATGCTAAAGGGACTGCTTTAAGAAGAGGAAGAAAAAGAGTGAGAGAGAGAGGAATACGAGTACAACGGGAAAAATGAATAAATACCTTTCAATAATAACTTTAAATGTAAATGGGATATATGCTCCAATTAAAAGACAGAGTAGCTGAATGGGTAAGAAAACTGGACCCACACATATGCTGCCTACAAGAGACCCATCTCAGAACAAAAGACCTACACAGACTGAAAGTAAAGGGTTGGAATAAAATATTCCAAGCAAATGAACAGGAAAGAAAACCGGGGTAGCAATACTTGTATCAGACAAAATAGACTTCAAAACAAAGGCCATAAAAAGAGACACAGAAGGACACTTCATAATACTCAAAGGAAGAATCCATCAAGAAGACATAAACATTGTAAACCTATATGCACCCAACATAGGAGCACCCAAATATATAAAGAACATCCTGAGAGACTGCAAGAAAGATATAGACAGCAACACACTTATAGTATGGGGTTTTAATATCCCACTGTTAACAATGAATAGATCATCCAAACAAAATATCAGCAAGGATATGGTGGAACTGAATGATGCATTAGATCAAATAGACTTAACTGATATATATATATATATATATATATATATATATATATATATATATATAAACTTTCATCCCAAAGAAGCAAACTACACATTCTTTTCAAATGTACATGGAACATTTTCAAAGATAGACCACATGATAGGACACAAAACAAGCCTCAACAAATTTAAGAAAATTGAAATCATATCAAGCTTTCAGACCACAAAGACTTAAAACTAGAAACTAACCTCAATGAAAAGACTCAAAAATATTCCAACTCATGGAGACTGAATAGCATGCTATTAAACAATGAATGGGTCAATTCTGAGATAAAAGAAGAAATCAAAGAGTTGCTGGAAACAAATGAAAATGAATATAAAACAGTCCAAAACCTTTGGGCCACAGCGAAGGCAGTCCAGAGAGGAAAGTTGATAGCAATACAGGCCTTCTTAAAAAAAGAAACATTTCAAATAAACAACCTAACACTATGTCTGCAAGTACTGGAGAAACAACAACAAAGAAAGCCCAGAGCGAGCAGAAGGAAGGAAATAATCAAGATTAGAGCAGAATTGAATGACATAGAGACTAAAAGAACAATTCAAAGGATCAATAAATCCAGGAGCTTATTCTTTGAAAAGATAAACAAAATCAACAAGCCTTTAAGCAGACTCATCAAGAAAAAAAAAGGGAGAGGATGTAAATAAATAAAATCAGAAGTGAAAGAGGAGAAATTACAACTGATACCACAGAAATACAAAGGATTGTAAGAAATTACTATGAACATGTATATGCCAAGAAATTTGAAAGCCTGGGTGAAATGGATAAATTTCTAGAAAAATATAATCTTCCAAAACTGAATGAAGAAGAGGCAGAAAGCCTGAATAGGTCAATAATAGCCAGTGAATTTGAGGCAGTAATAAAAAAACTCCAGGCACACAAAAGCCCCAGATGGTTTCTCAGGAGAAGTCTACAAAACATTTCAGGAAGAGCTAACCCCTGTCCTTCCCTGACTATTCCAATATATCCAAGAAGAGGGAAGACTCCTAAACTCCTTTTATGAGGCCAGCATCATCTTAATCGCAAAACCAGATAAAGACAGAACAAATAAAGAACACTACAGGCCAATATTGCTGATGAACATAGATGCTAAAATTCTCAACAAGATATTGGCCAACTGCATCCAGCCATACATTAAAGAGGTCATACACCATTATCAAGTGGGCTTCATCCCAGGGATGCAAGGATGTTACAACATTCTCAAATCAGTAAACACAATACATCACATAAACAAGTGAAAAGGCAAAAATCACATGATCATATCCATAGATGTGGACAAAGCATGATAAGGTACCACACCCATTTATGATAAAAACACTCAGCAAAGTCAGAATAAAGGAGGCATACCTGAACATAATAAAGCCTATATATGAGAATCCTACACCCAACATTATACTGAATGGGCAAAATCTAAAAACTTTCCCACCAAGATCGGAAACAAGACAAGAATGTCTATTTACACAACTTCAATTCAACATAGTATTAGAAGTGTTAGCTGCAGCCATCAGACAAGAAAAAGAAATAAAAGGCATCCAAATTGGAAAGGAGGAAGTAAAACTGCCATTGTTTGGAGATGACATGATAGTATACATAGAAAACCCTATAGACTCCACCAAAAAACTAATCGACATAATTAGTGAATTTGTCAAAACAGCTGGATACAAAGTCAATATTCAGAAATCAAAGGCATTTTTATATACCAACAATAAAATATTAGAATCAGAAATCAGGGGGAAAATCCCATTTACTATAGCAACAAGAAAAATAAAGTTCCTAGGAATAAACTTAACCAAGGAAGTTAAAGACCTTCACTCAGAAAACTACACAGAACTGAAGAAAGAAATTAAGGAAGACACAAATAAATGGAAGCACACACCATGTTCATGGACTGGAAGAATTAACATCATCAAAATGTCCATACTACATACAGCAATTTATAGATGGAATGCAATCCCTATTAAAATACCAATGACATATTTCACAGACATAGAACAAACATTTCAAAAATTTATATGGAATAAATGACCTTGAATAGCTGCAACAATTTTGAGAAAGAATAACAAAGTAGGAGGGATCACAATACCTGACATCAAACGATATTATAGGGCCACTATAATCAAAACAATGCGGTCCTGACATAAGAACAGACACATAGATCAATGGAACAGAATAAAGAGCCCCAAAATAAGTCCACATCTCTATGGTCAATTAATATTTGGCAAAGGGGGCAGAAGCATAAAATGGAGTAAAAATATCGTCTTCAACAAATGGTGTTGGGACATCTGGACACCTATATGTAAAAAAATGAAACTCAACCACCAACTTACACCGCACAGAAATCAACTCAAGATAGCTAAAACACTTAAATATAATTCATGACACCATGAAAGTGCTAGAGGAGAACATAGGCAGGAAAATCTCAGATATTCCACACAGCAATATTTTCCCCAATATGTCTCCTAGAACAAGGGACATAAAGGAAAAAAGTAAACAAATGGGACTTTATCAAAATAAGAATCTCCTGCGCGTCTAAAGAAAACATCAGCAAAATTAAAAGGGAACCAACCGTATGGGAAAATATATTTGCAAATGATACCTCGGACAAGGCTTTGATCTCCAAAATATGTAAAGAACTCACATGACTCCACTCCAGGAAAACTAACAACCCAAGTAAAAAATGGGGAAAGGACCTGAAGAGACACTTCTCCAAGGAGGACCTACGCAGGGCCCAGAGATACATGAAAGGGTGCTCAACACCACCAGCCATCAGAGAGATGCAAATTAAAACCACAATGAGATACCACTTCACACCAACCAGAATGGCCATCATAAACAAATCAACAAACATCAAGTCCTGGCAAGGATGTGGAGAAAAGGGAACCCTAGTACACTGTTGGTGGGAAAGCAGGCTGGTGTAGCCTCTGTGGAAAACAGTTTGGAATTTCCTCAAAAAACTAGAAATGGAACTTCCTTTCTGACCCAGCAATTCCACTGCTGAGATTATACCCTAAGAATCCTGAAACACCAATTCAAAAGAACCTATGTACCCCAATGTTCATAGCAGCACAATTTACAATAGCCAAGAATTGGAAGCAACCTAAGTATTCAACAGTAAATGAGTGGATCAAAAAACTGTGGTACATTTACACAATGGAATCCTACACAGCAGAAAGAAAGAAAGAGCTACTACCCTTTGCAACATTATGGATGGAACTGGAGAGCATTATGCTAAGTGAAATAAGCCAGGTGGTGAAAGACAGATACCATATGATCTCACCTATAAGTGTTACCTAGTCATCAGAATAAACAAGCAAGCAAAATATAACCAGAGACATTGAAATAAAAAACAAACTGACAGTAACCAGAGGGGAGGAGGGAGAGAGACAACAGGGGAAAGGGAGGGGAAGGGTCATCAAGGAACATGCATAAAGGACCCATTGACAAAATCAAATGGGGGAAGGATGCAGGATGGGAGGTGGGGATGGATGGGGCTGGGGAAAGTGGTGTTGGGAAAATGGTGTGGGGATGATGGGATAGGGTGCAGATCGGGGGGATAAAGGGGAGAAAAAAATGAGAGAACTGTAATAGCATAATCAAAATATACAAAATAAAAGTAAGTAACAATGAAAGTGGTGAATATGAAAGGAGAGCAGATTTAGGAGAAAATCATGGTTTGATTTGGGACAAATTAAATTTGAAATACCTGTTAGGCATTAAAATTAAAACGTCCAGAATGGTGGGCAGTTAGATATATGAGCTTCAAATTCTGGAAAAAGTTCACAGCTAAAGACCAAAATTTGGTAGTGTTTTCTAGGAAGCTTTTCTAGGAAAGCCTATTAGAATTTGAGGTCATAAACTTAAAATGAAACTGGTTCCAGCTAGGATCAGTTGCTGGGATGCAGATGTAGAGAAAATGGAGAGTCAAATTAATTTAGGTCCATGTTTTTTCAGGAAAGTTGGTGGTGGGACAGGGAGTTGGGGGGTTGAAGATGGATGCCAAGGAGTGATTATAATAATGGAACATGGAATCTAAATTGGATCAACATGGACATGAGGATATGAAGATGGTGATGGAAAAAAAGGACTAGAGGTCAGAGGATTATTAGAATGGAGATATTAGAGGGAATTAGACAGAAGGAAGAGTGAGTGGTGTGCTTAAAATTGATATTTTTAAGATTGTGTGGTAATTTGTAATGGTGAGGTCTAGGAAATGAACATGGGTGTGGGTGGCTGATGATTGTAAAAGGACAAGATCTTTGGAATAGAAATCAAACTACTGAAATGCCAGAGTATTACATGGATATTGAAATCTCCAGGAATGATGACATGAGCAGTTGTGAGAAAGAATGACGCATGATCTAAAAGCATCAATGATTAAGGGACTTTGAACAAGAGGAGAACAGATGACTACAATAAGGATGAGTAGGTGATATAGTCTCATAGTAAAGTGATTGAAAGGAGATGAGGCTGGGGGGTTAGGGAGGACCTACAGAAAGAAAATGGCAAGGAGGAGCAAGGACACATAGCCCACCTCTGGGCCCAGTGGTACATTGCGTATAAGAAAAAATAGCCACCACTTGAGAGAGCTGTACAGGAAGCAGTGTTTTCAGAGGGTAGCCAAGTTTTTGATAAAGCAAGAAGTTCAAGGAAAATTTTGGAGAAGTTGAGGATGTTGGGGACTTTGCATAGGGCAGGACAGAAAGGTTTGGGAGCGTTGGGGAGGTATGGTAGTTTGAGTCAGATTAGGAGATACAGGAATTAATTTTTCACATGGAAAAGAATATGAGTAATGGATTATCTGGGTGGTCTGAACTTTTTGTGATGACAAGTGATAGGTATTTAGAGCATGATTAGTCCTTTTGATCTCTTGGCTGGGGGGCAGATGGTCAGCTTTAAATATAGTGTCTTCTTGGGACTGGTGTCTTATATAATGAGTAGTCATTGATAATGGGAATTATAAGGTGAAGTGGAGTGTTGGTCTTACCAAGAGCATGCAGAACACTGGGCTACCTTTGATTTTCTCCAGAGAGCTGGGAAGTCTGGAGTAGACTTTATCTTACCAGGAGGGATTGTAACCCTTAGGCTCCCTTTGTAATCCTGTTGGGTAATTGTAATACTTCCTTTGTGTCTTTTATTTTTGTAGACGGTTCATCACTTTAACATAGCACAATGATGTTTGTTTTTATAAAAATGATACATTATCCTTATAAAATATTCAAGTAATTGAGAAAAGTAAAACAAAAAATTTTAAAAACTGCAAATAACCATGATTAACCCTCAGTGAACATCAAACAACTGTATGAATTTTTACATTTGTAACTATTTTATATCCTCTTTGGTTTCTTTTAAATAATATGGGCCCATTGCCATAAACAATGTGAATACTATAGATTTATTCTAAACCTCTTAGTTTACAAATGAAGACATTGAGTTCTAGGAAGAAGAAAGACCTGTCCAAGACCACTCATCCAGTTAGACTCAGGTATCTTATCTCTCAGTTCAGTGTTTTTGTTTTTGTTTTCAAAAAGCCATGCTTATTTCCTCTTCTCTTACAACCCACATGACATACCCACTGCTCTTTCACTGTATAGATCTCAGAGTGGCTCATTTTGTCTTTGCATTTGAACATTAATTTCATCATTCAGCAAATATTTATTGAATACCTAATATATGCCAAACAAAAATGCTAGCCATTGGGGACAAAGCAGACAAGGTTTCTGACCTTGTGATACTTACCTTCTACAGAATGTATATGAAGTTTATGCCTCACACCTTAACTCTCTCTAATCTGGACAAGACATATAACTATGATTTGTTTATAACCCTAAATCCTTCATGATGATGGGAAAATGAAATGAGAAATTGTTAGACTTAAAATCATATCAGTAGCACATGGGAGTACCAAATGTGTACTTGCAAGTAATAGACATTAATACAATTCATGAGGTCTAGAACACTTTTCTGTGACTACGGTTTTTTAAAAAAATATAATTTAAAATTTTAACTTAAAAATGCCATAGTGTTGCATATAAAAAGAAAACATGTCTTTAATACAATCATTTAAAACTTTAAAAAGATATATAATCTATAGAAGCAAAAGTTTTCTTTAGTCCTACCCTCTAGAGGTAACAATTCTAAACACAGAGATGTAAGCTCCTACCAACTTTTTCTATGCTTATATATATTTTAGTTTTTGTTTTTAATAACACAAGGATTGTGTAATTGTTGTGAAATTTTCAAGCAATACAGAAATAGCATAGTATAGAGGGAAAGTTCCTCACATCCTCACCTCTAATCCCAGTCCTCATGGGTAAGTATTAACATATTGATGTGTATTTAATGTGAATACTTTCAGATCTTTTCTATGCATTTAAAAATAAACATGTGTGTCCATACAGACATATGTATGCACACAGACATACACACATACACACACATTCAAAGAAAAGGGGCTCTTTGAGGTTTTTTTTTGTTTGTTTGTTTCATTTTAAGCCAGCATCAGTTAGAAATTTAAAGTTCAGCAGAGGGCACGTTCCTGTGTTTTTCATTTTCTTCAAATTTTCTTTCCATATGCAGCCATATGCTAGTCCCTCTCTGGATTTAGTACTTGGTGCTTGGAATGTGAGCATATGCTGAAAGCTATTAAGAAAGCCTTTGAAAGGAGGCTCATTCGTGTACCTTGTAGATACAAGACCAAAGTTGAATGTAGTGGCCAACTGAGCAGCTGGCAAGCGGTAGGAAAATGAAGCACATGTCAACATTAGTGGCAAGTTGATGGGCCATGGGAACGTCATTATCTGGAGCAGAATCCCAAAATTCCTATAATTTTGGAAATAAAACCAATACTTAGAGCCTTATAGTCTTTTAACCTCCATTGTTAAATTAGTGTGTTGCAAAACCAACAAAATATACATGGATATGGTCTAAATAAGACTGCTTTCTATCATGCCTAAAATTGGAAAGTTCCAAGATTCTCATATTAAAAACTGTTTAGATACAAAAAATGAGCTATAGTAATGTATGTTTGATTAGTGCTATCTCTCTAGACTCTTTAATGTCAACTCACTGCTCTTTATTACCAGCCACCACATGTGCTTTTCTTTCAGTTCAGGCAGGCCTACCCCACTGCAGAAGACACTGTGGTGATCTCTATCATGCCAACAATTAGATATTTGCCTTTTAATAAGATTTCACAAGAAACCTTGATGAAATTGTTATAACCTGACCTGAAATAATTAACCTTTGCTAATTTGAAAGGCCTAACAGGGAATGGTCTCTGTGGCAGGTGTAAAATTCCATTTCTTCCAGAAAATTACTGGCTCAGCAGATGCTTCTTCTAACTGAAAAAGAAATTCCATTTAAAAAAGGTTCACCTTTTATCATGATTATTGCAAAGCATAATGTATTAAGAGAATGGCTTCCCATGTAGCAGTTTATGATCTTGAACTTCTGATTGCTGATATTCATTGTGCACATACCATTGATAAATATCCACCTGTTTTCATTCTCCATCTGTGAGTTGCCAGAACACTTGAATTTTAGACCCTGGAAGTTTTGTAATGCATCACAGTATTAGGCTTTCTCAGAGAAGTAAAGTAGGTTAGAGTGCCAAGGCTTTGAATTGAAAATAGAGGTTGTCTGTGAAAAATAATTATGTTTATACTGCCTTAGAGAAGAATCAAGAACAAGAAAGAGAAGCTATTTTTATACCATAGTGTAAAGATAAGAAATCTTGGACCTATAATTTGGATGTGACCATGGGCTTAACTTAATACAACTTGCAGCAGTTTTCTGAGTTCTTACTTTTTCCCCACACTGACCCCCACACCTACACAGACAATTTCTTCAGGTTGAGTGTAATGTGAATATTGCATGAATTCAAAAGAGACCTCTGGGTGTTAAAAGGCAAGCTTCAGTGCCCTGATAATGGCCTTTGAGATGGAGAGATATTTTGCAGAGACCTAGTTTTCTGGGAGAGGCATTGGGTAGATGATTAGCAATGTGAGAAATGATGGAGTCTGCACCACCTTTGGGCTGAGTAATATTAAGTTTGAGAGGAAGTTACTGAAGGTGTGGGGTTGCTGATCTTGGGTAGGTCAAGCTTGCTGAGTATTAACTGGAAGTGACATTAGGTGGCAAAGGTGGAGTGGGTGTAGAGGTAAAGGCTTCTGAAAGAGTAACTGATAAATTTACAGGCAGGACACGCTGGCTGGTCTTTTAATTTTTTACTTTCTTCACTGTTTATCTCCTCTTTCTGGCTTAATATCATTCTCTCTCTCTCTCTCTCTCTCTCTCTCTCTCTCTCTCTCTCTCTTCTCCTCCTCCTCCTCCTCCTCCTTCTTCTTCTTCTCCTTCTTCTTCTTCTCCTTCTTCTTCTTCTCCTTCTTCTTCTTCTTCTTCTTCTTCTTCTTCTTCTTCTTCTTCTTCTTCTTC
>PVJD01019928.1:0-10619 GCA_004026545.1 Mormoops blainvillei
TTTAAATTAATATTCTAAGTGGATTAAGAATTCCAATGGACCCCAGTGTGCTCACTGGGAGAAAGCAGGTTTGGGAGCAGCCCTTCATTTTGTCCTAAGGGAAACAGGAGCTGTCAGGTCACATGGGAAGGCCAGACCAGCAGTCACAATTTCTTGGAATTTGATGATTTGGGAGCCTCTTCCAGGATGTAGTAACAACTAAATGGGGAGAATTTCCCACCAAATCCCAAAGGATACCTGGTTCCTTCATTGAGTAGGAATGTAAAAAATCCACACAGGAAGGACTTCTAAAATAAATGACTTCTCAGTGTATAACTGAGCCGCAAGTCTCCTGCTTCTTCCTCTATCCAGATGTTCCTGGATTCCCAGGGGAAGAGGCATGCAGCTTTCATCAGCAATCGTCATTGAGCTTCTAACATAGAATCTGTTTCTAATTTATTTCTGTATCCCCAATGTGTGGCTCACAAAGAGGAGTAAGGGGTCTTTTGGGATGGGTGGGTGAATGGATGGATGGATGAGTGGTGGGGTGGAGGAGTGGATGGATGAATGTGTGTGTGGGTGGTTGGATGGATGGATAGATAGATGGATAGATGGAAACTGAGCTGATGCAGGATATCAATGTATCTCTGTGTGTTAAGAATAGTTTTATTTTTCAATGTCTTTTATGTCTTGTCTTTTTCATAGAGTTCCCATGAAGGAGAACCTATTACATACCAGATAGTCTACTACTTGTCACATGTTGTATACTAGGTAGGGTATCAGCGAACATCTATTTTTTGTATCATTTAATCCTCACAACACTCTATAAGGGAAGTTTTATTAATACCATTTTACAGATGAAGAAATCCATGCTCAGAAAAGTTGAAGAACTTGCCCAAGTCCACACACCATGTAAGTCCATCCTCTTTCCTGTACATCATGCAATGCAGGTATGTCTATAGTAAAAAAAAATCCATACCAGCATAGAAGTGAGGAAGAGAGTCACTAACTCAAACATATTTCTCAGAGGCAGAGGGTCACTAGATAAAGAAAGTCCAATAGATATGCATTGGAGGCTGTTGAGTGGCAGATGAGAGAGGAGGGCATGGATCAGTGAAGACAGGAAAGAGGTACCAGGCAGTCTCATACTCCCAGGCTTCTCTTCCAACTGGAACTCAGTCACTTATTGGAAGGAGTAAGATGGATTACTCTATATCCATTCTTCCTGGAGTGCCTCTGGGATTAAGCTACCTCATCTGTCCACAGGGGCAACCTCTGCCAATAAATTCTCAGACAACCTGGAGGCAGTGAAGGGATACTAAATGTCTTGCCTGTCCTTTGTTTAAGTTCGGAAAAAAAAAGCAGAACAAGAACGGAAACTGAGACATAGATTTTTGTGTACCTGCTTCACTTAGGAAGTGCTCTCAGAAGAGGAGTAAGGGAAGCAGGATAGGGCCAGGGGAAAAGATCTAAGCATGTTAATGGTCTCAGTTAGAGATTGGCTTCAGCCCCTTCTCATAGGAGCAGGAATCACAACACTGAGTTGATCTCACCTTAAAGCAAGTGCTGGCCTTTTGTATAACCATATCAGTCAGTCGTTAGCTATAGACTGCCCCTTGGGAAGGCGCTATAACCTTCTGGGCTAGGTAACTCCCATTGATCAAAGACGATTCTCCAGAGAAGGGATCAGCTGAGAGCTGCCATTAGCAGCCAATACTCATAGCAGCTGGGGAAGGGGAGTCCAACCCAGTTAAGGGATCTGGTTGGGTCATCAATAGCATCCAGTATACCCACCAAGCTTCTGAATATGTTCCTGCTGGTGTGGAGGAACATATTCAGTGTGGAGTGTATGTAGAATTTCTGCAGGTATTTTGGCCACTGCCCTTCTCATGGGAATGCAGTAACTTGAGTGGAGATAGTCCACCTAGCAGTTCATTCTTTCCAAACCTGGATCCTTCCCATGAACCTGCCAGTCTAGAGACTTTCTGCACTCACTCTTTGCTGGTCATGTGCTACTTGGGTCCCCCCTCTGACTCAGTCTAAATTTAATGTTCTTGGTGAAGTCTAGCTTAGGGTTTTTACTTTAATGGCGTTTATCATGCACAGTTCCCTTTGATGTAGTAGAGTCAACATCATGACATGTAGGTTATATGTTCTGTCTTCTATCCCCACGTTTTATTTCTCCTCTTAGTTTGCATATTCCCTATATTCCTGCTAAATGCCTGTCCAACACCTCCCTCTCCAATCCTGTTAATACTTAACCTGTCAATGTTTTGTTGGGTGAAGAATAATGGAAAAGCAATCAAGTTGACTTTGAACGCTAAGTCAGTGAAAACTGGTTATGTATCTAATTTGAGACATTCCTAAAACTGTGCCTTTCCTTTATGGTAAAGATTTTAAAAAACAATGGATATAGGCTTTTTTTTCTTGCTGTTAGACCTTAAGGATTAGTCATAGGATTGTGTTGAAATTATTCAATCCAGAAAAAAAGTGATTAACATTTAACTTTCTTAATGGGCAATTACTCAACAGCTATGCCAGTGGGTAAATATTTACTCATCATCTATTCCAAGGAGTGAATGTTAACTTGAGTCAAATAGTTACTTGTGTTAGTTCTTTAATAATGGAAAAGTGAATTTTATGTCGCTCTAATGGCTACAATTTCCCTCCAAGTAAAAACTGACTGAAGGATGTTCAGAACCCTGAGATGGGCTTAAATTACAGATAATTTACTCCATATTCAAAAAATAAAAACCCAAACACTGAAGATTTGTTGCACTCACCACTATTTGTTGAAATCTGGCTGCACCAAATCTCACACAGTCAAATATAATAAGTCAACTCAGTTTTTCAGCCTTTAGGTCTTTGTCAGCCTCTGTTTACCAAAAAAATACCTGTTTCTTGTCATTATGAATGCAAGACAGGACACAGGCAAAGCCAAGATGCAGGATGGCTTATTCTTTGTATGTGCTTATAATGTGCTCTGCCTTAGAAGGGGAAGGATGGCTTGGGACAACTTGTCCAACTTGGAGGGACGTGGAAGCTTCCAATCTCTTTGCTTGTATATGTCTACACTGTAGTCAATGGGATTAATTCAAATATCCCAAACATACCCACATGGACACACAGAGCACATGGCCTGAAGACTCGGTTGAGGGAATAATGGGCACCATTTCTAAGAATTGCAATTCACTTCAAACAAATATGTATTAATCAACAGGCAGGAAACCAGTTTAAAAGTTGAAACATGAACCAAGATTAGAGGCTGAGAATCAGGACATGGGACTTTGATGTTGATACACCAGGTATGACCTACCACACAGAGAAGTCAATGATGCCTGTACCAGGAACCACTAAAAGAGAGTACTGGAGTGTCCAGACTGGAGTGTCCAGACTTGTAGAAAGAAGTTTGAGGGTCTGGAACTTGGTGTATTAGTCAGGATATGCTAACTACTGCACCAACTACTCCAAGTTTCAGGGCTTTACACAAAGCAAGGTTTATTTTTTTCCTCATGTTGTATTCCAAGGGGGCCATGTTCATACGGGCATTCCAATATCCAAACTCCTTCTATTTTATGGTTTCACGCCCCCCTGGGGCCTTTTAGTTCTCTTCCTTCTGAACTACTGCATACAGCTAGCAAATGAGACAAGAAGGAAAGAAAAAGGAAAGAAGGAAGGAAGGAAGAAAGGAAGGAAGGAAGGAAGGAAGGGAGGGAGGAAGGAAGATAGAAAGAAAGAACATAGAGGATAGCACGGGAAGTTTTATGGGCCCACCCATATTCTGACCATATCTGTCATATGAACCCACAAACATGCAGGGGAGGCTAGGAAGTCTGTGCCGAAGATGTAAAGGCAAATGGTTTTGTGTAAAACTAGCCAGTGTGCCACAAATGGCTTCAAGAACTTGAGAACATTCATTAAAAAAAAAAAACAACCTAGGAGTAGGGAGATTACTCATTTGGAAGAGAGCTGGAGAAAGAGCAAAGAAAGAAGTCAGGGAAGAAACTAGGTAAAACTTAGTGGGATACTCCAGGAGAGTTGCCAAGTTAGAGTAGATTCACTTACACTCATAATGGGAGATAAAAATTGTCCTCATTTAGGTTTATTTTGTTCAGGCACAGGCTTTAGAGGGTGAGTTCAACTTACTAAAGCAAAGAATTAGATGAGAGGGAAATGTGCTTTGATTGAGGACCCAGCTGTGTCAGAAAGTAACAGGGAGAGGAAGAGCGGGTCAAGCCCCACTGTGAGCACCTGATTATGGCAGACTCTGGAGGTGGCCTGTCAAAGGAGAGGCTCCTCAGGCTCCTCGTTCACTAGGGTTGTTCAGGGAAGAACAAACTTGACTGAGAGAAGGTGCCAAAATGTGCACAGGCTCATTTCTGGAAACATAGGATAATCCTACTCGATTTTCTCTCTTTATTTCTTTTCTTCTCCTGTCTATGAATGCAGCCCTGCCCCAGTCAGCTCTTTTTGGAGGAGACTTGTGATAGAAGGGAAGGTTCTGACAGGGAGCTGGAAGAGAGGCAAGGGCTTAAGGCCTGCCCTACCCAGCAGGTAGCGCCAGGGGCCCCCAGCCTGGCACGGGGCCTCCAGCCTGGCATGGGGCCTGGTGTGGTTCCTAACTGGATCATACTCTCCCTCCCCAACAATTCCCACAGGCCCTCTGGGGTGGACTCTTTTGTGGCAGTTTCTGGCAATCCCAAATGTGGCTTGTTGTCAAGCCTCTGGACCAGTGCCCAGGAGCCTGTTGGAAGCCCAGATTCCCAGTCAAGAAGAACAGAATTAATTGGCCAAGTGCCAAGGTAATATTTTCCCTCATAATCAAAAACTCTGCCTAGGAAATAAGTTCAACTCCTTTCTTATTTCCTTAACTCTTCTTCAATCTCCTTTAGAGTGGTGATCTTTAAAAGACATTTTTTAAAGTACATCTCCCTCCCCCCAATAAAACTTTTATTTAATAAACACTTAAATGGTACTTCCTTGGGGCCTTACACTATTCTAAGTGTTGTACAGATAATAACTTACTTGATACAACAACCACATGATATAGGTGCCATTATTATTCCTACTTTACAGGTGAGGACTTAGAGGTAAGAAAGGCTTATTAGTTTACCCAGAGTCATGCAGCTTATACATGGTACAACTGGGATTTTAACCAAGACCATTCAATTTCAGAGTCTGTGTTCATAACTCTTACTAGACTGACTCTTTATATGCTCTTTACCCCAAAGAAAGCATGGGTTGCTTTTGTAAAGCAGTATAACCTATATAGAGAACAATTAAAAAACTCAATGAGTTTTCAGTGAACACACCCAAGTATGCAAACTCCGCCCCAAACAGAAAATCAGCAGTCCCACAGGAGCCCCTTCACCTCTACCCTGACCCCAAGGATTGCCCTTATCCTGATTTTTATCAGCATGGATTAGTTTGAACTATTTTTTGAATTATACACAATAGAATCATACAGTATACTTTCTTTTGTGTCTAATTTATTTCCCTCTGTATCACCTTTGTTGTTGGCTATAGTTCAGATTTATTTGTTTTCATTGCTATATAACATTTCCATTTTTGAACATATTACAATTAATATGTTTTATTATTGATGGATATTTTGCTAATATTCAGCTTGAGATGGTGTGAATAGGGCTTCAATATACACATCTTTGGGTGAATTCACAGATGTATTTCTGTTGCATATATACCGAGAAGTACAATAGCATAAGGAATACAAATGATCAGCTTTAGTAGATACTGACAGCTTTTCAAAGTGGGTGTACCAATTTACAATCCCATCAGCAGTATGTGAGAGTTCCAGTTGCCTCACATTCTTGCCGACACTTGGAATTTTCTGTCTTTTTGTTTTTACCCATTCTGGCTGGTGACATGTATCACACTTGAAAAAAATAGCCTATTTTTAAGAAGAGTTTTAGACTTAGAAAAATTGAGGAGATAGTATAGCGAGTTCCTATATAGCCCACAACCAATTTACCCTGTTATTAATACCTTATATTAGTATGGTATATTTGTTAACAATTAGTGAACCAATATTGATACCTCATCATTCATGTAATGCTTGTTAACAACAAACACACCTAAGAAATAATAGTTAATTTCTTTTCCCTTTGTCAAATTGAGGACTGTTAAGTTACAGTTTCACGGTTAGATTATTCAAATAGACCAGGAGTGGGTTGATGACTTTAATGCAGCAGTTTTCAACCTTTTTCATCTCTTGGCACAGATAAAACTAATTAATTACTAAAATTCTGTGGCACACCAAAAAATACTATTATACTTCTTGCAGACCTGATTAAAATAATAGGTATAATTTTCATTCACTCATACTGGATGACTGTTGTTATGTTGTTGGCTGTTGTCACTTTTTTATTTGACAGTTTAAGGGAAAAGAGGTCAGTGACCCTGACTAAATAGTCAGGTATTGCATGTTTTAAAATTTCTTTTGGCACATTTGTTGAAAATTGCTGCTCTTAAGCAATTCTTTGCTTGTTAAAGTCAAACCCACCAGTTTACCTGGTGCAAGCCTTTATGATCATTGTCCCTGATCAGGGATTCTTCAAATGTGGCCCAAAGAAGCACACGGTGCTCCTGTTAAAACACCAGTTCTTGGGCCCCATACCACACCAAGAATCAAAACCTCTCGGGTGCAGGCCAAGAATATGCCTTTTGAACAAGAAACTTCAGGTGGTTCTAATGTACCCTAAATCCTGATAACGTATGTTCTAGACATAGAAAAGCAAATCCAGGAAATAGTACCTATAATATTTTAAATCCAGGGGCATATTATTTTCTGGGATGGGTGTCTACTACTAAGACAGTTGTTTAGTTCATGTTGTACTTTAATCAAATAAAGGCTCATGGGCAAAACAGCAGTCTGTTTATGCCAGAGTCCCAAGGAGGATGACTCTTGAGATAGGTTTCCCAAGACCTTGACTAAAAAAGATTGCACTGGAAAACATAAATGATGCAGCTGGTCCCCAGTGGGTAAGGAAGCTGAGACAGAGAGAGAGAGAGTTAGGGCTCTTGACCCCCTTGGAATCTCAAAAGGAACTTTAATGTCAAAGAGGGTGTGGAGCACAGCAGGAAGAGATCAGTGTGTAAAATATTCCAATGGCAAATTCCAGGAAAGCACCAGTCAGAGCTAAATGGGACAAGAGACAATACACATTAATTTAAGACCACGTCGTCAATTTAGTGGCATGTTTATTGAAATAGCCGTTCATGTTCTAAAAAAAGTTCTGGGGTACAGACCTTTGAATCCCTGCAGGAAACTACAAATTCCTGGGAGGGAGCATCAGCCCCAATCCTGACTTTAATAATAAAAGGCAATTATTTTTAGTATTTTCCAGTATATCTCAGCTGTCTGGTATTGTCAGACTCTATTCATGGAGAGGTGGAATTTAGAGAGATTGAATTGAGTGAATGGGGAGGGAAAGAGAAAAGAAGGAAAGAAGTAGGGGATAAAAGAGGGAAAGAGAGAGAAAGAATGGGAATATGAGTGGGAGCTTACAAGCTTTTTTACTCTGGTATATTATCTGGCATGATGGACCCTAAAGCAAAATGCCAGTCATTGAATAATCAATGCCAAGATCAAATCTCCAGATAAAAATAAAGGGACTCTAAAACAAGCAATTTGTCAGACTGGTTTAGGGATACAGGGAAGTGTAAAGAACCTAGAGAGAAAGTAGATCAATGATAAATTCAGCTGGAAACAACCTGGACACCATTGTGGGTGCTAAGAAGTGGTATAACCATGGGATGTGCTAGCATCAGAAGGGTTGGTGGGTGTCAGGCCGTGGAGGAGAGGAATGGTATGGAATTAGTTTTTTAAAGCTGCTTGGAAAACCCAAACTTGTAGACTCAGCAGATGTGATGGATGAATAGCTTAGTGAAGTAGAGAAATGGGTACCCTGTCTCCTGCCAATGAGGTTTTGAAAAATCATGGAGAAGCGGGAAGGTTGTTAAGTGGAGACATGACTGCAGAGCATTTGTCTTTCATGGCAAGCCAGAGATAGGAGTTGGTGGAAAGCACAGTCTTGACAATTACAGGTCAGAAAATGAACATGAGTTCCCTATCAAAGTAAAGAGTAAACACAGAAGGAAAATACTAAAAGATCCCAAGTATGGCAGAATTGTTTACAATGAGAAACTTGCACATCTTAAATTAAGATAAATGGATTTTATGATGGAAAAGAGCAGTTGTCCTAAAATTACGTAATTATTGGATGAGGAAGGAGAACATTATATCTAGAACTTTTCTGTTGTGTCTTAGAAAATCTTGCTTAAAAACTCATTGAGATTGACTGCACACTAGGAGTCTCACTTAAATTTTTAAGTGGCTTAAGGCGCACAGTCTGCAGCTGATAATTTACAGAAACATTTCAGCCTGGGAGGAACACAACTTCTTCTTTTTTAAGGGTTTGCTGTTAACTGGTACTTCAACTGACCTCACCCTCATATTCTGGGAAAAGAGCAACAACCCGAAAGCTCTTTTTAGCACTGTGAGAGAGATCAGCTTCTTTTACATAAAAGGAGGTTTAAACTCAGAGATGTTAAGTCACTGTCTAAAGTCACAAAGCTTATTTAAAAACCCAAATCAAAATTTCAACTGCTGTTATTTAACTTTGAGTGTCGCTTTCCATTGGTTCTCTTATAAATTGGACTTCAAAGTGCAAATGCGAGGTGTGCCTGCATGCCAGAAGGGAAGCAGGACTAGTAATCAAGTCCTCCTGGGGAGCTTAGAGCCATTGGCTAGGAAGGATGGCAAACACAATTCTTCCTTCTAAATAAGGCAAGTTAGGATTCCTAAATAACCAATCACACACACACACCTAGAGAATGAAACCTGTGTGATTCTCAAGGTGTCCTTTGATGCACCAAGGGGTAATCTAAGAAATCATTATTGGGTCTTCCCAGAAAAGTCTTCTGAATACTAAGAACTAGAAAGACAGAAAAGGGATGGAGAGCACAGCTTCCTCCCACCAGACCTGTGGTCTTTGGTAGTAACTAAAGATGCCTCCTGCTCCTGTTATTCATCAGAAACTGGGTCAGATATGCTTCTGTGGAAGAAAAGGGAACATTGCTCAACTGGAGATGGCTTAATACACTATAAGAAAGTAGACTCTGAATGGTGCCAGTAAGACACCACTAGAGAAAGGTAATGTATTTGCTATTTGCTGCAGACTTGAGAGGAGATGTCCTGGTGAAATATTTATGACCTTGCATGGAAAGCAATACGGAGTGGCCTAGAATGGATGCTGTAAGTTCCCTGCTGCTCCCTAAGCAAGGCAGCTGTTACCTTTCTCTCTCTGAGAACAGTGTTTAAGGAAATTAAAAAATTTTAAAAATTCTTTACATTTCTTTAAGTGGGCTTTCTTCTGTGTGGTGGGGATCAGGGGGCTTAGAACATAAGGCTACTTGGCAACAACCCAGCTACTATTAACATGTTAAACTTATTAAACTTTTCATTTCTATTCTCATATATATTTGCATACACACTTTCATTTTTTTCTAAGGAATTTAGCAACAGCGATTTCAGGCCTGGGAGTTTAAATCAAGATAAACGACTTTCCTTCTTTCTGAGGAGCAGGATTTAAGACATATGTCGGCCAAGTGCCAAAATAGTCTCAGACAAAACATGCTGTCTTCATTTGGGGACACTGAATTGATACTTGTAACTGTTTCAAACTTCTCTCCAAGATATTTCAGAGCTCAGAAAATAGAACAAAAGGAATTTGCATTCTTTTTTTCTCTTTCCAGAGTCCACAGCTTCTCACGAATGTCTGCCAAACCTACTATATAGTTAGACATTTATTCAGTCATTCACATTCCCATTATTAATGGCTCAAACAAAGAACATAATAAAATAAAGTTATAAGTGCTAAAAGATGTTTCTGTGACTTCACACCATGACTCAACATCATCCTAATGTTACTGCTTTCATGGCCAAGTCATTAAGCCTCTTTAGTCCTAACTCTGATTACACCTATAGCTAGAGTGGCAGTAAGAGAGGGGCACATATTTTAATAAGCTACTAGAACTTTCCTTGCCCAAACCCCTGGGACCCATAGCCCAAGAGGAAAGAAATTGGCTTGATTTCAGTCACATCTCAGAGAAGACTGTAAACTCCTTGAAGGCCATAAATTTACCATTTCACTGACCTATTATCTCCACCCCACAGCATACTACTCCAAGACTATAAGGATGTCACTTAAACAATGTTTGTATCCTGATAATGGTGTATTGTTAATATTATTTTTAATGATACAGTTAAAATATATTGGTCAAGTTAACAACAGTGTACAAATGTGCGGTAAGATATTTTTTTAAATATTTATTTATTTATTTTTAGAGAGAGAAGGGAGGGGGGAAGGGAGGGAGAGAAACATCAGTGTGCGGTTGCCTCTCGCACGCCCCCTACTGGGGACCTGGCCTGCAACCCAGGCATATGCCCTGGCTGGGAATCGAACCGGCGACCCTTTGGTTCACAAGCTGGCACTCAACCCACTGAACCACACCAGCCAGGGCTAAGGTAAGATATTTTATGTTAATAAATACATCTCCAGATATGGTATATTTATATCAAGTGAAAGATACATTGCTTTAGTTCAATGTATCTGTGGGTT
>PVJD01019929.1:0-10611 GCA_004026545.1 Mormoops blainvillei
AATGCTTATCTCCCACCTCTGTAAGCCCCTTCGGCGCCAAATCTATACCTCCCAAGACCCTTCCCCCACTTGGCCCAGCATAAAAGGAGTGCGGGGCTATTGTTCTGGGCTCAGAATTTGGAGTTTGTCTCCTCTGGGCCCATGCACGTAAATAAAGATCGTGCTCCTAACCCCTCAGTGTCTGGTCGCTTCATTTTTCTGTAACAAGATCACGAAGGCACTGCAACTTCCAGCTAGCTTCCTCTCTCTCAGACTGCATACTCTGGGGTAAACTAGCTGCCATGTCACAAAGATACTCAGGTAGTCGTGTGGAGAGAGGGGCCTATGGGGTGATGAGTTGAAGTCTTTCACCAACTGTGGGCCAGGAAATGAGGCCTTCTACCAACAACCCTATCAGGAAGCCACCTGGAAAGTGAATCTTTCAGATCCAGTGAAGCCTAAAATGACATTGTCCTGGTCGGTGGCTTGACTGTGTATAACCTTATGAGAGATCCTGAGCTGGAAACGCCCAGGAAAACCACTCCCAGGTTTTTGACCCTCAGAAATCGTGTGAGTTAATAAATATTTATTTGTCACTTTAAGCTTCTTGGGTTTAGGGTGATTTGTTACACAGCGGTGGCTAACTGATACAGAGGGCAAAGAATTGTGCAGAGGAGGGTTTTCTATTCTGACCTGCAAGAAGCCTTAACTACTTCCTACCTCACTCTTTTGGCTAGAGCTGACGCAGTGGTCACACTTAGTAGCCTCCCTGAGAGAGGGACTGGAGAATTAGTCTAGCTGTGTGTCCAGGAAGAAAGGAGACACTGCAGTGAAAGGAAACACTGCAGTGAACCTTTGACCCGTCTCTGCCACATGCGGCGAATTGATATTTGGAAAGGTTTGGACCACAAGGATCTGGTGGCTGTTTAACCAAATTCGGACAAAATTCCTAGAGAAAATAAGTAAAGCCTTTGAAATATTAGTATTTAATATTAGTCCCTCTTCTGGATATTGCAGATGAATATTGCAGACAAATATCTCTGTGGTTACTCAGGAAAACATTAAGAAGTTTTGTTTTGTCTGATTTCCCAGTGTTACGATAATAGTGACAATAGTAATAATAATAACAGTGAAAATAATAGCAGCTGCAACAATAGCAGTAATACCACGACCAACAATTAATGTTATCAAGCATCCAGACCTCGTAGGAAGAATTTTATGAATCATCACAAGAATAGAATGAAGGAGGCACCATTATCTCAATTTTACAAACGGGGAAAATGAGACGCGGAGAGCCCCAGGCAACACGCTCAAAGCCTCCTCAACGTCTGTGAAAGGCACAGGTCCAGCTCTTTAACCTAAGTTTGTATTCCTCCAGGGTTTAGACACGTGACCGCCGATCGCGGGAGCAGGATGTTGAAGGGAGGGACTGAGCTATGTGAACGTGTGCAGCAGGTGGTGCAGCAGGAGGCCTGACGTGCCTCCCCCGTGCAAGTGGAGTGAGGGTCTGGCACCGGTCCTCCGTGTTGGGAGAGCAGCGTGAGGGCAACGGATGCGTCAAATACAGCTATCACCCTAAAAGCAGGTAGGAAGACACAAATTAAATGAGTAAAACTCCAAACGTGGCCAAATACACACTTTTTTCTTCAGCACATGTTAAGCTAGATATATGTGAGTCTCAGTTTCTCCTATATACCAGGAATAAAAATACTTGCCATAAGGGCTTGCTGTAGGTCTGGAGGACATAATTTTGTGAAAATATCTGGAATATTTTTTAAATTTTTTAATTAAGTTTATTGGGGTAACCTTGGTTAATAAAATAATGTAGGTTTCAAGTGTACAATTCTGTAATTCATCATCTGTATATTGCATTGTGTGTTTACCACCCAAAGTCAAATCTCCTTCTGTTGCCATATATTTGACCCCTTTTACCCTTTACAGCCTAATTCCCCCAACCTTCCCTCTGGTAACCGCCATCTGTGTCTACAAGTTTTTTTTGTTTGTCTTGTTTGTTCATTTGCTGCTTTCAGTTTTATATCCCACATATGAGTGAAATCATATGGTTCTTGACTTTTTACATCTGGAATATTTTTTGGCAACACTACAATGTTTTTTGAATACTTCTATTACCAATGTCATTATTTTGTGCAGACTAAAGGCCATATCTTATTTAATGTTATATCCCCGGTGCCTAATAGAGTGACTGGCACAAGTGATTGCACAATACATTTTGGTTGATAGGATCATTTCTTCTTCATTCTGCCTGGGGAAGAGGGGCTCAGTCCAAGATGTGTGGTGTAATAATCACCTCTCCCCTTTGGGTGCCGCTCAAGAGCTCACCAAGTGCTTTCGCACACAGTGTGCGCTGCCAGCTCCCCTCCAGGGCGCTGCCACCGCCCAGTCCTAGAGCAGTGGGAGGCAGCCCCTGTTAAGGTACTTTGTTCAGTTCAGGTTTGAAGAAAACCTTACAAACTCAGAGAGTGGCCAGAGGAGAGCAATAAAAATTGATTAAACAGACCTTCTGAAGAAAGGTTAAGAGAATTGGAATTATTTTAGCCCGAGCTGCTGGTGGGGGAGTAATAAATGTTCAAGAAACAAAAGAATATTTTATAAAACTTTGTGGTTGCAGTGGGCTATTCCACTGAAGAGAGCAGAAAAGAAATTTTGGTGACTTTTCTGTTTGACATTAACAAGCAGCCTCTTTTATCCTCTCAACCCATGGGATTATAATAGCAACCGGCTCTCTGAAAAATGTTTTATTGATTAGGACATCCTGTAAAGAGCACTGTGGGTCTCAGGTACTGTGAAGCCACCGAGGCAAGGCAGAGAGGAGGCATTTTAACTAAGTAAAAGGTTAAATCGTATTATCCCCTGACTTGGTACTTCCCAGGGAGAAGACCATGAACCCAGTTAACCAGAGGCCCTGAAGACATTTATAGACACCACACTTCTCTCCTTCACTGACCGCCCAAGACTTTACAGGGCTAACTCTGGCAAATCTACTACGTTCCATAACATGTGCATGAATAGCATACTCATTTTACTCTTGTCCACTCATTGTATAATATTTATAAATAGAGGAAGTTTTCCTGGGAATCAGGAACTTGGAACTGGGCATTAGCACTGCCTCCAGGACCGTGCTATTCCTTGCCTGAGCCATGAAGTTAACTTGTGTTCATTTTACGCAGCATAATAACATAACAGGTGCTTATCATGTGCATTCTATATGGCAGGTGCTGTTTTAAGCACTGAGAATTCAATAGTGAGTTGTATATATTGGTCCTTGCCCACACAGGATCTGAACACAGGTCTGTGCGAGATATAGACAAATCAAGAAGCAATTTTAATATAGTCAGATGTGTGCTATGAGACCATATGAGAAACCAGCCTAACCCGGAGTCGGGGGGTCGGAAAAGCTTTTTGTTGATGCCTAAGCAATCCATGAAAAGTGAGTAAGCATTATCCATTATCATTAATCTCTTCTTTGGCTACATTATTAGCCCAGATATCTCTTATTTTGGAAATAGACATCATCACCTAATCTATTCAGTAACCTCTCTTCCACCATTTATTATTTTTCATTTTATTTTCAAATTATTATCTCTACGATCCCAAAATCACCTGCATGGTTCAGGGATGAAGATCTCCAGGCATAGTTGACCCAGGTTAAATTAATGTCAAAAATCGCACGCCAGGAGGTAAAGTTTTGTTGTGAAGTAATGTATTAGTAAAAATCCTGGCAGCCCATATGTTTCTGTACCTCCGGTCGTGAGGTTCATAGAGAAAAGAGCCTACACTCACTTGAACCAGAGAGTATCAACAGCCTACAGTGAGCCCAGGGCACCTCCATGGCATTGGTGCACTATTGTGGTTTTCATTAAGTTTTTTGTTTGTTTAATAATAATCTGAGTGAGGTCCCTGTGTAATGATATAACTTTTTGAAATTAAATTTGAGCTTCTGAGTGTTAATTGATTACCATTAGTTTTGTAGCAACTATACAAAGGGCTGAGTGCCCTGCTCAGGGCGCTTTCTCCCTCCTTGGGACAATACACCCCGCCCCGGGCATGGCCTCCAGTGGTTGTGCATTCACAGCCGACAGACCCAGAGTTCGAGACCTGATCCAAGCTGGGCCGGTCCCATCCCGTGTTAGTGATTTTTGAGTTGGGACAAGAAAGAATGTGAATCAGTCTTTCAGTGGTAGCCACTGAGGGATATAAGTCTCGACCACTCGTACTGGCCTCGTGCCCTCCCCTGCTCTGCATGAGAAGGATGTAAAGATCCAAACAAAACATGAGGCGGGGGACATTTTAATGACATATTTGTCCTTGGCTCCCATTGCTCCTCTGGCCCAGTTATTTTTGTGACTCTCCTGCAGAGTGGTTATGTGCGAGAGGCCAGTATTCTTTGGATTCTGTATTCTTAATAAATTCTTCGGGTTCTGCCTGAGCTAGGTGAAGGTGGGATTTCTGTCCCCTACAACTTGAAGTCCTGGTGAAGACAGGTCTGTAGTATAGGTAGCTAGATACCTGCTAATTAGCCGCCTGGTGGCAGACAGTCAAGGGACTCAGACAGTAAGGCTCTCTGGCCCCCCACTTTATGAGTGCGCCCATCAGGAAATCTCTGGGGGCTTGCAGGGCCTGAGGAGGCCACACATTTGGCTCAGCTCCTGAGGTTCTGTTCTACACCTGCGACTGCAGCTTAGCATCAGGCTGCACACTGCCAGCCTGTCGGCTCTGTGGCTGTTTCCAGGGGCTCTTTAGAGGATGCAGTAGGGTGCGGTAGTTACCCATGCAGATTCCGAACTCTGACAGAATGAGCTAGGGATTCCAGCTCTGATGTTTGCCGGCAGCTGTGTGACTTGCGTTAATTACTCATTTCCTCTCAGTCTTGGTTTTCTCATCCAAGAGAAGTGGAAGCCTCACTGGGTACTGTTAGGATGAAAGAGGAATTTACATATAGAGTATTGGGCAGAGCACCTGGTGCATAATAACTGCTCAAAAATATTAGCAAGTATCCTATTATAAGCCAGCTCTACAAATAGGAAAGAAATGTACTTGTCCACTCAACTGGTGCAACAAAACAGTGGATGGGGTCAATTTTTCAGATGCATAGAGGCACCATAACCCTGCTGTAGAAGAATGCATAAATAGAGCCTTAGTGCCTCAGAAGAGACCTGAACATGATAAGAGCAAATTATGACCGCATTGCTGCTTATGACATGATCTGATAACCTTGCTCTCCTCGTCTTTCCTTGGAAAAATTGCAGCAAAAATCCTTCTAAAATCATGCGGTGACCTTGCTCTATTATGTCTCACTTCATCCTGGAGTCCCACAGACCCTCCTCAGGGGGTTTAATTAACCAAACTATCCAAAGAAACTAATTATAACAACCCAAGATTGCCCTGAAGTTGCATTTATGCTCAACAAAAAAAGGTAATAAAATCTTTCCTGCTCAGAGCTCCTGTTTGGGTTTTCACAGTTTGAGGTGAAGATTGCTGATTGTAAGAGTTTAAGGTCAGCCAAATTTCTTTCTGATACTTCTTATTTTCTTTCTCTGTCCTGAAGCCTTTCTCTCTCCTATCCTCTAATCTGCCCCAATTCCTGGTCCCCATCCAAGTTAATAGCAGATTCGAAAAATATAATTGAGAGTGGCTTTCGAGTTAGACATCTCTGAATTTCAATCCCAGCTCTAATGTGGTGATAATAACAACTGCTTCCCCTTATGAGTATGTAATACATGCTCAATAAATAAATGAGAATTGATCATGATTATTATTATTATTGAAAGCAACTTCTTCTATTAAAATGTCTAAGAAATGATCCTTGAAATGTGGTCTGAGGACAGCTTTCATCAGAATTGCCTGGAGTTCTTACTGAAAATGTAAACTACTGGCCGCATCCCAAAGCTGCCGACCTCTGGGAGTGGGACCCAGGAATCTGCATTTTCACAAGCTCCCCAGACTGTTCTCATGCGTGTTAAATTGGGAGTCACTGAAATCATACTTGAAGACGATGGTGCATAATGTGTTACCTTTCTCGATGGTATTTATATTTTGGCCTGACTTCCAACAGTGGAGTGAGAGAATTTGGGCCCGTGTCTCAGGCACTGTTGAGCTGGAGTTCAAAGGCTTTTATGAACCCCAAAGACATCTAAGACCCTGAAATCACAGTGAATGCACTTTGAAGGTGGACTCCAAAGGTAACTCTGCTTTTGCTGTTTGAGCCCTTAGCCTCTTAGGAGCAGTGCTCAACTGTGGGTGGTGTGGGCATTTGGGAAGATGATTTTTTTCTGGTTACCAAAATGATGGCTGGGTCCAGAGAGGCAAATGGCCTGCCACGTTCGAGGCCATTCTTACAATAAAATATCTTGTCTCCTGTGTCGTAATGTCCCTACTGAAGGCCATGGGTGAAGGGAGGCCAGAGGAGCAGTTTTCTGCCCCTGCTTGCTTGTGATGGCAGAGGCACATTCACCAGCACCCCCGGAGGTCAAAGACTGGGGACAATCTCCAAACATTTGTCTGCCATGCTATGTGAGACCTGTTCTGCTCCTGCACGGAAATCCCTCCAGCTCCTCTTAGCCTGGTCATCTCCCACTTGCAGGTGACACCTTTCTTTTAGACCATATGCGTGGCCGTAGCTGGAAATGTCTCCTGATCAGAGGCAGTCACCATAAAGCCAATGCCACTGCAGCCGCAAAGCTCTTCTCCTTCGCAGACCGCCTGGGTGCTGGGAGCTAGAGTGGGGCGGGAAGGTCAGGCTGCCAGCAGGAAGCTCTGCCTGCACGTGCACTTCTAGTCAGTCAATGGCCTAAGGAGATCTCACAGGAAAGGCACCCCGATTTTCAGGGTGCAGTAACCTGCGATTTCTGGTCTCACTCTAAGCAAATATTTACTTTTGTACCTAGTCTTGCATTTGTAATTTTGCATTTGTTTTCTTAAAAAGCCCCTACTCACTAAACTGTATGAACTTCAGACTCCGTGAAACCTGGATCTGCCCTCACTGTTGCAGGGGCTTATTAGCTCTCTGCATGTATGTTTTGGGGAAAGAATACATTTTTCATGTGAGTATAAAACAAAGAGCCCGCATTGATGTGTTGGGGCCATAGGAAAACCGAACATTGTGCTGCATTTTTCACTGGTCAGCGGTGGTCCCACGGCAGTAAATCTCCCACATTTCCAGGGTACCGACTCAGGGCACTCTCAGGTTGCATCTGCGCAGAGCTGTTGGAATCCTGCAGGGACTGGTCAGTGCAGTAACGGCTGAAATAAGAGGTGGGGTCAAGCCAGCTGATGTGATGCACAAGGGCTGATAAATGTCTCTCCCACATAACTGTCACAGCAAAGTTAATCGGAATGATTCTCTACTGCCATGTGTTTATCGTTGCACTGCAAAGTTAGTTCTATTGAAAGATTCCAGTTTCCAAGAGTCGTTAAAAGAATCAATAACACCTAGTGGATGACTCATCATCTATAACCTGGTGGGGATTACTACTGAGTAGCTAGCAAGTCTTTTGACAGAAAATTCTGTTTATGGGCAGAAAAGGAGATATGAATTAATTTGCTTCTCTCAAAGGAAACCTACATGTTGAATATGCTGGCCCAATTTCTTGTGAAGCATTATATTGTCAAATTTGAGAAGCTGTTTGGCATTGACTTTCACTTTAATATTTACTCTGCTTTTTCAGAAGTTCTCCATTGAAATAACTAATTTTCAGACAGGCTCTCTTCACCTATTTGTTGAGATTTTTCCTCACCTTTTTTTTCCCCCCAGAAGACCTCCTTTCTCGTTCTATTTCTGTGCATCACAAACTAACTGACCTTGAGCAAATCTTTTAACCTCTCTGGGCTTCAGCATATTTTTGTGTTACGTTTTGGTTGGTTCAGTGGTTCTTACACATCAGTGTTCATCAGCATCAGCTAAGAGAGGTTGTTAAGGCAGATTGCTGACTGTACCCCCAGGGTTTCCTATTCAGTAGGTCTGGGATGGGGCTGAGAATTTGCAAGTCTAATGAGCTCTCAGGTGATGTTGTTACTGCCCAGAGTCTGAGAGTGAACTCTGGCAACCCCTGGGCTAGGTAAGTGGACCCTAACTCTGGCTGATAACCAGAATCATCCGGGGGAACTTTAGACTAAAAGGCTGCCCGAAATCCATCCCTGCATGCACTGACATCTCTGGGAGCCTGGGCCAGGACTAGGGTGAGGTGAATAAGGCACCCACGTTGCAAAATTAAAGAGGTACACACTTTTAAGGTTGTGCAAGTGTGGATCCTGGGAGTGAATGCCTCCTTAAATTTTGTATCCTCAGAACCTCACTTGTCTCCTCCGAGTCCTGGTCCTTTTGGGACTGGAGTTGGGGATTTATATTTAATGCTTCAGACTAGCTGTTGCACAAATGTCTCTCCAAAGCTTGCTGGGGTAACAAGAGTGTGGTTTAGCCTTTTACCCATTTATAGATTAGGCGTTTTCTTTCAACAAGGGATATTAGTAAACAGTGATGTTTTTAGGGCTAAAGATTCACAGGTCATGCCCTGACCAGTGTGGCTCAGTTGGTTGAGCATCATCCTGCAAAGCAAAAGTTTGCCCATTTGGTTTGATTCCCAGTCAGGGCACGTACCTGGGTTTCACATTTGGTCCGCTGTTGGGGTGTGTACGACAGGTCAGCAATCAATGTTTCCCTCCCTCTTGTTTTCCCTCCTTTCTCCTCTCTCTAAAAGTAAATAAATAAATTAAATCTTTAACAACAACAACAAAAAGATTCACAGGTCAGCTCTTAATAACTGATTACAGCTAAATTCCTTCCTGGGAAGAAACTTCTAGTTATTCAACCTGTTGAGCCTCAACTGCTGATGAACCATAACATGCGTGGAGGGCATGCTGGAGTCAGAGTTGGTGAGATGCTCAGTGCAGTCACTCCTCTTTCTTTACCATTTGTAGATATGCTTGCAAATTGTTTAGTGATAGCATGTCACAGAGGCAAACAATATTGCTTTTCTCTTTTTTCTAAGAGTAATTTATTTTTGAATAATTTCAAACTCGCAGGAAAGTTACCAAAAGAGCACCAAGAACACCTACATCCTCATCATCCAGATTTTTAGGTTGATAATGTTTTATTTCATTTGCACTATTACCCTGTGTTCTTGGTCCAGGGTCCCATCAGCCACAGACAGTGTGTTTCGTGTTCAGGCCTCTTCAGTCTCTTCCAGCGCGGAAGAGCGCCTCGGTTTTTCCCCGTCTGTTATATCCTTGACGGCTTTGAGGAGTGCAGCCCTCTTACTTCAGAGGCTGGCTCGCACCTGTCCGATCGTTCCTCATGGCCAGGCTTAGGTAGTGCGTTCTTGTTACACACACCACAAAAATACCCTTTCTTAGGGCACCATATCGGGGCACTCTCTTGACCCGTCCCCCCGCTAATGATGTGGCCCTTGATCGCCTGGTTATGTTGCTGTCTCCTCACCGGGTGTTCCTCTGTACTTAACGAGAATTTTGTGGGAGGTTTTCCCAAACCACACCAATGTCACCCCACTTCCACGATAGCTGCCAAATGGTGATTCTCCATTTCTATCACTCTTTTTACATGTATTAGTTGCCACTGAACTGTAAATCAGGGCTTAGTAATATATGTGGACTCATGATAGATTATTAGGGTTCTGCAGAGGAACAGAACCAATAGGAATGTCTAGATCTATATTCATACATGTATGTATCTCTCTCTATATAGCTATAAATGACTCTTGAACAACATGGGTTTGAACTTTGTGGGCCCACTTATATGTGGATTTTTTCAATTAATACAGTAAATGTGTTTTCTTATGATTCTCTTAGTCACATTTTCTTCCCTCTAGCTTACTTTATTGTAAGAATATAGTATATAAAAATATAACTTACAAAATATGTGTTAATCAATTGTGTATGTTATCTGTAAGGCTTTTGGTCAACAGTAGGCTCTTAGTAGTTAAGTTCAAATCAAAAGTTAGATGGAATTTTGACTTTGCGGGGGATTGGTACCCCTAATGCCCATATTGTTCGAGGGTCGACTATGTGTGTGTGTGTGCCTGTATGTGAGCATGTGTAGACACATATATGTCAGATATAATATAAGCAGATTTATTATAAGATATTGAGCCAGGTGATTATGGAGGCTGAGGACTTCCGCGATCTGCTGGCTGTAAGCTGGAGACCCCGGAAAGCTGGCGGCGCAGCCTGGAGACCTGAGAACCGGGGGAGCAGATGGTGACGTTCCTGCCCGACCGGGTCTGCAGTTATGAGAACCAGGAGCGGCAGGAGGGCAGGGTAAGGTTAGTGCCCCCGATCAGGCAATCAGGTGGAGGGAGGGCAGATCCAGCCTTTTCCTGCCTTTTTGTTCTTTTCGGGCCCTCAGTGAATTTGATGATGCCTGTCCGCGCTGGGGAAGGCCGTTCGCTTTACAGGATGCCCTCCCTTAACTTCGTTGGCAGAATTGGGAAAACTGTGACTAAGAGAAATGACATAAAATGAAACCAATTTTACCATGGGCTAATTGGTATAAACGCCATATTTCTGGTCACAAAACATCACCAAAGTTATGAAAAAAAGACACTTCTAATATTAAACATTGAAATAAATGTGACTTATGCATACATTTAAGAAAGATGA